>PVKP010000546.1:0-189214 GCA_004027715.1 Plecturocebus donacophilus
AATATAACATTGAGGCTAAAATCAGACAAGCACACTGTATAAACAATTACATTATAGTACACAGTAATTTTTGATTATAAACAATCCCAGGCAAAATATTGGCAAATTCAATTAAGTAGTATTAAAAAATACCTTATGACAAATTATAGTATTTGCTGGAAAATATGAGAGAAAACATCAATCTAATTTACATGTTAGCAGATTATATTAGATATAATCATAATCACAAAAGAATATGAGAAAATATCTACTAAAATACAAAATTCATTAATGAATCAAGACCTTAGGAATGTAAACTAGCAGTTGATGTTTCTTATACTATAGTAATAATGACCATTTAACAAAAACACCTGAAGAGTATCATTTTGAATCATAACAATTGTATGTTTTTTCTCCAGTCAGGAAGCTAACAAGGATGTCTGCTCTATAAATTTAACTCTTCAGTGTCGCATAATAGTACCTCCTTATGCATTAGGACAAGAAAAAATGTAAGAGATTAAAAGGTTATTTTAAAACATTATTATTGTTTATATTAGAAAACAGGAAGATTTATTTTTAAAATGTCTTACTAACTTGAGAATTAATTGTTGTTTTTAGATAAACGAAGTCAGTGGCATTTCTAAAGATAAGCAATGATGAATGCACATAATTAATCAAAATGCAAGTGCCAAGCTCTAAATTTTGTAAATAATTTTGATGAAAGTAATCAATGAAACTTTTGTAGATATATAAAAATGTAAATAACATCATTAGAGGATATGATATAGTTACTGAAAAAACAATATCTGTGTAGAAGAAAACTCAATACCATAAATATTTTAATTATCTCTGAGTGAATTTATAAATTTAATACAATAGTAATCAGATCTTTATTTATCATGAAACATGACAAAATGTTTCCAGTATGCATTTAGACGAGTGTAAGTAGTTAACATAAATTGAACTATAGAATAAATCTAACAAAAATTATTTAATGGCTCAACTACAATACAATTTCTTTTTCTTTTTTTTTTCTCTATTTCTGGAGACGGAGTCTTGCTCTGTCACGCAGGCTGGAGTGCAGTGGTGCCATCTTGGCTCACTGCAACTTCAGCCTCCTGGGTTCAAGTGATTCTTCTGCCTCAGTCTCCCGAGTAGCTGGGATTGCAGGTGCATGACACCATGCCTGGCTAATTTTTTTGTATTTGTAGTAGAGATGGGGTTTCACCTTGTTTTCTAGGCTGGTCTCAAACTCCTAAGCTCAGGTGATCTGCCTGCCTCAGCCTCCCAAATTGCTGGGATTACAGGTGTGAGCCACTGTGCACCCGACCAATACAGTATAATTTCTTGCCCACTAAACTAAGACATCAGCTTGCGTTCACTGTTTTTCTTCCATGATAATCTAGGAAACTGAATTCTATCCATCTTTTGGCCCAGCCATCTTCTAAGGCATTTACCTAGCAGAAGAAAAAGAGGGTATGGAGAGACTCACCTACTTCTTAATATTATGTCTTAGAAATGGCACTTTATTTCTTCTGCTTACATTCCATTGACTAAAGAAAGCAATCTTATGTCGTTGTGAATGGAGTATAGCTCTGTGCTCAGAAAGAAAAAGTAATAAATTTTGATAAAAAGCTAGCAGTGTCTGTCACAAATAGTAAGCTCCTAGAATAGCCAAGACAATTTTGAAAAAAAATAAGATAAAGAAGTCATCCTAGCATTTATGAAGGTTTATTATGAAGTTCTAGCAGCTACTAGTAACTTAGACTATGTGCAAGAAATACACAAAGAGATTAATTGAAAAATAGAATATTTTAAAGTGCATACCCACATAATATATATACATAGGCAGACACATACAAACTGCACCCCCCCACACACACATTTGCTATTTGAGAGAGAAGGCATAACAAATGAATACAGAAAGAAGGAACCAGAATGTAATTCATGTTGGAACAGTTTGCTTAACAAATGCAGAAAGAAAAAACTCGTCACCAACAACTTAGGTCACTCTCTTAGGTCTTACACAAAAATAAACTCAGATGTATGAAAGAGGTAAATGTGATTAACAAATACTTGAGATTATTAGACAAAAATGAAGGAATGTGTGTTTATGACTTATGAAAAGGAAAGTGCTTTCTAAATGGGATATACACACCAAATATACAATCACAAAGGAAAAGGTTTTTTAATTTGGCTACAACAAAACTTAAATACAAAAAAAGAAAATTAATGAACTAGCAGCAAACAAATATCTAGAATATATAATGAACTACAAACAGGTATGACAAAAAAAAAAATCAATTGAGTACAAAAAGCTATTTCCAGAAGTCTAAATAGCCATTCAACATATAAGAAGATGCCCAAATTCTAGGAAAAAGAAGACAACACAAATTCAAATAATGAGATACCCTACATACTCTTCAGACTGGCAATATATATTGGAGAGCCATAAGTTGTTTTTTCTGTGTTCTTGTTCCACCCTCTACTTTCAAAGACCTTGTGCACCCAAGCCATAAAGGAGACCCTCTCCATTCCCTTTCCCTTACCCCATCCATAGACTGCTATAGCTTTTTGGTCAGTGCAATGCTTGAAGTGTGGGTAGGAGGAATTCTAGATTTCTTGCTCCACCCTCAGTATTAGACAGATACTATAGATCTGGTCCTTGATGGAGGGCTTCCTCAGCATGTTTTTCCCCTACATACCAGCCAGTTTCCACCTTATATCTGTTGGGAGGTTCTGGACCTGTGAGAGAGCTTCCTCTTCCCTCCTGTGGTAATAGCCTGTCTCTGCTTCGTATCCATCCTAGACCCTTGTTGCAAATCTCAGCTGCAACTTATCTTTGCTTAGGAATTGGGACTGGAGGTTTCCCACCCCACCCACAGTGGCAGAAGGCTGTTGCTTTTTACTAGGTGCAAGGCTTATCATAGAGCGACGTGGTTTCCTTGCTCTCCTGCCTCGAAGTGGCTTTTTGATTCTACCCATAACTTAGCAGCAGTAGAAGTTTACTTGGAATGGGAGTAAGTGCTGGAGGAAGGGATGGTTGGTAATTTACAGATTGTCTCCCATTAGCTGCTGGTTTTTACTTTAACTCCTTCCCAAGATGCAACAGCAGGTCTTTTTGTGGGGCTGACAGGGATTCCTATCCTTCCACCAAGGCTTCTAGATTTGCCCTTTGGAGAAAACATTCTGAGACATGGGTACACTTTGTGGCCTGTGAGCCACTGGGGGTCTCTCAGGTCTTTTGTTTGCATAAATATCTATATGTATTTTTTTTCTTTAAGTTCTGGGATACATGCCCTGAATGTGCAGGTTTGTTATATAGGTATACATGTGCCATGGTGGTTTGCTACACCTATCAACCCAGCATCTAGGTTTTAAGGCCCTGCATACATTAGGTATTTCTCCTAATGCTCTCCATCCCCTTTCCCCCAACTACCCGACAGGCCCCAGTGTATGATGTTCCCCTCTCTATGTCCATGCGTTCTCATTGTTCAACTCCCATTTGTGAGTGAGAACATGTGCTGTTTGGTTTTCTGTTCTTGTGTTGCTTTGCTGAGGACGATGGTGTCTAGCTTTATCCATGTCCTTGCAAAGGACAAGAACTCATTCTTTTTTATGGCTGCATAGTATTTCATGCTGTATATGTGCCACATTTTCTTTTCTTTTTTATTTTTTGAAGTAGAATTACCTTTATAGAAAACATGATTCTATATGTAAATTTTTAAAAATTGTACTTTGGGCTCTGGGGTACATGTGCACATCCTGCATCCTGCAGGATTGTTGCATAGGTACATACATGCCACGGTGGTTTGCTGTCTTCATCCTCCACCCCTGTCACCTACATCAGGCATTATTTCCAGTTTTCACTCCCTTCCACTCCCTCACCTAGCCCAGTGAGTGTTGTTTCCTTCCCTGTGCCCAAGTGTTTTCATTGTTCATCACCCACCTATAAGTGAAAACATGCAGTGTTTGGTTTTCTGTTCTTGTGTCAGTTTGCTGAGAATGATGGTTTCTAGATTCATCCATGTCTCTACAAAGGATATGAACTCATTTTTATGGCTGCATAGTATTCCATGGTGTATATGTGCCACATTTTCTTTGTTCAGTCTATCATTGATGGGCATTTGGGTTGGTTCCAGGTCTTTGCTATTGTAAACAACTCTGCCACGAACATACGTGTGCATATGTCTTTATAATAGAATGATTTATAATCCTTTGGGTATATACCCAGCAATGGGATTGCTTGGTCAAGTGGAATTCTATTTCTAGATCCTTGAGGAATCGCCACAGTCTTCCATAATGGTTGAACTAATATGCACTCCCACCAACAATGTAAAAGTGTTCCCTTTTCTCCACTTCCTCTCCAGCATCTGTTGTCTCCAGATTTTTTAATGATCACTATTCTAACTGACATGAAGTCCTTGCCTGTGCCTATGTCCTGAATGGTGTTGCCTAGGTTTTCTTCTAGGGTTTTTATGGTGTTAGTTCTTATGTTTAAATCTTTAATCTATCTGGAGTTAATTTTTGTATAAGGTGTAAGGAAGGGGTCCAGTTTCAGCTTCCTGCGTATGGCTAGCCAGTTTTCCCAACACCATTTATTAAACAGGGAATCCTTTCCCCATTGCTTGTTTTTGTCTGGTTTGTCAAAGATCAGATGGTTGTAAATGTGTGGCATTGCTTCTGAGGCCTCTGTTCTGTTCCATTGGTCTATATCTCTGTTTTGGTACCAGTACCATGCTGTTTTGATTACTGTAGCCTTATAGTATAGTTTGAAGTCAGGTAGCATGATGTCTCCAGCTTTGTTCTTTTTGCTTAGGATTATCTTGACTATTTGGGCTCTCTTTTGGTTCCATATGAAGTTTAAAGTGGTTTTTTTCCAGTTCTGTGAAGAAGGTCAATGGTAGCTTGATGGGGATAGCATGGAATCTATAAATTACTTTGGGCAGTCTGGTCATTTTCACAATGTGGATTCTTTCTAATCATGAGCATGGAATGTTTTTCCATATATTTGTGAACTCTCTTATTTCCTTAATCAGTGGTTTGTAGTTCTCCTTGAAGAGATCTTTTACATCCTTTGTTAGTTGTATTCCTGGGTATTTTATTCTCTTTGTAGGAATTGTAAATGGAAGTTCACTCATGATTTGGCTCTCTGTTTGTCTGTTGTTGGTGTATAGGAATGCTTGTGATTTCTGCACATTGATTTTGTATCCTGAGACTTTGCCAAAGTGGCTTATCAGCTTATGGAGGTTTTGGGCTGAGATGATGGGGTCTTCTAAATATAAGATCATGTTGTCTGCAAATAGGGACAATTTGACTTCTTCTTTTCCTAATTGAATGCCCTTTATTTCTTTTTCTTGCCTAATCCCTCTGGCCAGAACTTCCAATACTATATTGAATAGGAGTGGCGAGAGGGGACATCCTTGTCTAGTGCCAGTTTTTAAAGGGAATGCTTGTAGTTTTAGCCCATTCAGTATGATATTGGCTGTGGGTTAGTTGTAAATAGCTTTTATTATTTTGAGATATGTCCCATCGATACCTAGTTTATTGAGAGATTTTAGCATAAAGGGCTGCTGAATTTTGTCAAAGGCTTTCTCTGCATTTATTGAGATAATCATGTGGTTTTTGTCTTTGGTTCTGTTTATGTGATAGATTACGTTTGTAGACTTACATATGTTAAACAGCCTTGAATCTCTGGGATGAAGCCTACTTGATTGTGGTGGATAAGCTTTTTGATGTGCTGTTGGATTCAGTTTTCCAATATTTTATTGAAGATTTTTTGCATCAATGTTCATCATGGATATTGGCCTGTAGTTTTCTTTTTCAGTTGTGTCACTGCCAGGTTTTGCTATCAGAATGATGTTGGTCTCATAGAAAGAGTTAGAGAGGACTCCCTCTTTTTTGTATTGTTTGGAATAGTTTCAACAGGAATGGTACCAGCTCTTCTTTGTATGTCTGTTAGAATTCAGCTGTCAACCCATCTGGACCTGGACTTTTTTTGATTGGTAGGCTATTAATTGCTGCCTCAACTTCAGACCTTGTTATTGGTTTATTCAGGGTTTCGACTTCTTCCTGGCTTAGTCTTGGGAGTGTACAAATATCCAGGAATTTAATTTATCTATTTCTTCCAGATTTACTGATTTGTGTTCATAGAGCAGTTTGTAATAATCACTGATGGTAGTTTGCATTTCCAAGGAATTGGTGGTAATATCCCCCTTATCATTTTTTATTGCATCTATTTGATTCTTCTCTCTTTTCTTTTTTATTAGTCTGGCTAATGGTCTGTCTATTTTGTTGATCTTTAAAAAAAAAAAAAAAACAGCTCCTGGATTTATTGATTTTTTTTGAAGGGTTTTTTGTGTCTGTCTCCTTCAGTTCTGCTCTGATCTTAGTTATTTCTTGTCTTCTGCTTGCTTTTGAGGATTATTTTTATCTTGCTCCTCTAGCTCTTTCAATTTTGATGATAGGGTATTGATTTTATATCTTTCCTTGTTTCTTATGTGGGAATTTATTGCTATAAATATCTCTCTAGACATTGCTTTAAATGTGTCCCATAGATTCTGATATGTCTTCATTCTCGTTGGTTTCAAAGAACATTTTTATTTCTGCCTTCATTTCATTGTTTATCCCTTCATCATTCAGGAGCAAGTTGTTCAGTTTCCATGTGATTGTGCAGTTTTGAGTGCTTTTCTTAATCCTGAGTTCTAATATGATTGTGCTGTGATCTGATAGACTGTTACGATTTCCATTCTTTTGCATTTGCTGAGGAGTGATTTACTTCCAATTATGTGGTCAATTTTAGAGTAAGTGCGATGTGGTGCTGAGAAGAATGTGTATTCTGTCGATTTGGGGTGGAGTGTTCTGTAAATGTCTATTAGGTACACTTGGTCCAGATCTGCATTCAAGTCCTGGATATTCTTGTTGACTTTCTGTCTCATTGATCTTTCCAATATTGTCAGTGGAGTGTTAAAGTCTCAAACTATTATTGTGTGGGAGTCTAAGTCTCTTTATAAGTCGTTAAGAACTTGCTTTATGTATCTGGATGCTCCTGCATTGGGTGCATACATATTTAGGATAGTTAGCTCTTCTTGTTGCCTTGATCTTTTTACCATTATGTAGTACCCTTCTTTGTATCTTTTGATCTTTGTTGGTTTAATGTACATTTTATCAGAGACTAGGATTGCTATCCCTCCTTTTTTTTTACTCTCCATTTACTGGGTAAATCTTCTTCCATCCCTTTATTTTGGGTCTGTGTGAGTCTTTGCACATGAGATGGGTCTCTTGAATACAGCACACTGATGGGTCTTGACTTTTTACCTAGTTTTCCAGTCTGTGTCTTTCGATTGGGGCATTTAGGCCATTTACATTCAACGTTAATATTGTTATATTTGAATGTGATCCTGCCATTGTGTTACTGGCTGGTTGTTTTGCCCGTTAGTCGACACGGTTTCTTCATTGGGTCACTGTTCTTTACCATTTGGTACATTTTTGGAGTGGCTGGTACTGGTTATTCCTTTCCATGTTTAGTACTTCCTTCAGGAGCTCTTGTAAGGCAGGTCTTGTAGTGACGAAGTCTCTCAGCAATTGCTTGTCTGTAAAGGATTTTATTTCTCCTTCACTTACGAAGTTTAGTTTGGCTGGATATGGAATTCTAGGTTGAAAGTTCTTTTCTTTAAGGATGTTGAATATTGGCCGCCACTCCTGTCCAGCTTGTAGGGTTTCTACTGAGAGATCTGCTGTGAGTCTTATGGTCTTTCCTTTGTGAGTGACTCGACTTTTTTCTCTGGCTGCCCTTAGGATTTTTTCCTTCATATTAACCCAGTGAATCTGATGATTATATGCCTTGGGGTTGCTCTTCTTGAAGAGTATCTTTGTGGTGTTCTCTGTATTTCCTGGATTTGAATGTTGGCCTGCCTCATTAGGTTGGGGAAGTTCTTTTGGATAATATCCTGAAGAGAGGTTTCCAACTTGGATTCATTCTCCCCATCACATTCAGCTATGCCAATCAAGCATAGATTAGGTATTTTCACATAATCCCATAGTTCTTGGAGGTTTGTTCATTTCTTTTCACTCTTTTTTCTTCAATTTTGCCTTCTTGTTTAATTTCATTGATTCGATCTTCTACCTTTGATATCCTTTCTTCTGCTTGATCGATTCAGCTGTTGAAATTTGTGTATGCCTTGTGTAGTTCTCATGTTTTGTTTTTCAGCTCCATCAAGTCATTTATGTTCTTCTCTAAGCTGGTTATTCTAGTTAGCATTTCATCTAACCTTTTTTCAAGGTTCTTAGTTTCTTTGCATTGGGTTAGAACATGGTCTTTTAACTCAGAAAAGTTTGTTATTACCCACCTTTATGCAGTCTATCATTGATGGGCATTTAGGTTGGTTCCAAGTCTTTGCTATTGTAAATTTTTTTATTAATACTAGGTGAAACCTATAAAAAAAGAATTGACAAATAATTACTGGCTTCCCAGTAATTGTAAAAAAAAACATGCAAGCTGTGGGTACCAGGACTAGTGTCTATACTCAGCCATTAAAATTTTAACATTTCAGCTGCTTTCCTCCCACCTGTTTCTATGGTAGCCATGTCTTTCTGTAATACTCTACCAATTCTGAAACTGTTCATGGGTCCCATTTATCCCTGAAGAAGGTTTTTACCTTTGGACTTTAGTTTACCTATTTATCTGTGATCTCAGCTCTTAGGTAGGCTCAAGAAAAGTTATAATTTTATAGATTATGTGACTTTCTCTCATTATTAGTAAAGAAGCAATATTCTCTTGAGAATTTATGCATTATAAGTGAAAGAAAAATCTAGGAAATCTTATAGAGAATGGCAGTATCATTATAGATGAAAATGTGGGAAATATGTATTTTGAAATACTTCATATCATAGTACAAATTGCTACAAATGATTTTAGAAAAAAATATATACACATACACAAAGATTATATATATGCAAATATGTGTGTGTGTATTTTTCCTGTCGACTCTGCATAATAAACATAAATTCTTAAAGATGAAAACAAGAAATAAATTTGATTCAAATGACATTTTAAAATGGCAACATAAAATCTCTTTACAATCTTCCAGGCCAAACTATGGTGATCCTATCTTAAGATTTTAATTTTTCAAAGAAAGAAAGTGAAAAGTACGATGTATTTCACCAGGGAAAGAAAATTTTCTTTCATCCCACAACCTAGTAAAGAGTGCAATTATTTCTGCTAGAAAGAGCAAAGATCCCATTATATTGTCTTAGATAGATCAATTCCTAAAACAGATTATTTATTCAGGTTCTTAAGCTAAATATTATACGGACATTAAGTTGAGTGTACATGGATATATTTATTGAAATTAAGAGTGGTGTATGTGTAGGTGTTGATCTGGGTGCAATCCAGGGACAGAAAGGACACAGTAATTAAACAAAGTAAGTTTAATATACAGAACTATTAAATGATGACAGGAGAATAACTATAAAGATGGACTGAGCTCAAGAGGGCTTCCTAGGGTTGAGGGAGAATATCCAAGGAAGAATAAATATGAGGAGATAAGATATTGACAATTGGCTAAGGTGTGGTTGAATCCCACTGAATGGCAGAGAAGCCTGAATGACAAGCTGTGGACATCAGGACTGGAGTGCGCTGCTTTTGCAACAGGACAGCTGAAGGAAACAAAGCTTTGAGGAAAAGACTATAGCTATCTGGGGCTCCCAGACATACTATGCTACCCAAGTCCAGAGTTAGAGGAAATGCACAGTGAATCCTGCATACTGTAGGTACTTTGCATTGGAGAAAAAAATTTATTCAGTGGGTAAAAATACATTCTATAGAAACCTGGCAAATGAAATATTCTGATACCTGGATGGCATCAGATGCCTGCAGTATCTCTACTACCCTCTCTATTGAAACAGTATAACATCATGCCAGCTGGCAAAGGAAAGTACTTAAAGGAGTCAGATCCATTTTAATAGAGCAGCCTATGCAGAGTGAATTTAGGCCTGAGACGCAGTAAATTGATAACTGGCACAGTGCATAACAAATAAATGATGGAACAGAGTCTGCAAATGGGGAAAGGCAGAAGAACATGAGAGTAATACAATGCTGACTTGGGAACACCCCGACTCTTTGCAATCATTTGGAACATTGGAGTATTAGGCTACTCTTTTTTGTTGTTGTTGTTTGCAGGATATTTCTTCTTATTAAAAACTTCATATTAATTTTATCTTCTTTCTTTTTTATTAAACAGGACAAGATGAGAAAGAGAGAGATCAGTGTGTGTCAACAAACTGGGGCCTTATTATGCAAGAACTTTCTTAAAAAATGGAGAATCAAAAGAGAGCCCTTACTGGTATGACTCAATATCTATATTATTCTGTGTTTATGATAGGAAAATATATGTTGCCTGGGAGGTATCTATGCCACGTGTATCTCCCCTGACACATACACCAAAAAACACTAAAATACAGCACCTTTATACAACAGAAAATGCTATTCTGCAGGCCATGAATCTGTTAGAAGACATTTCTATTGACATGGGCTCACAAGTTGAGGCCTGAAAGCACTGAATCTGGTCAGCAATTGACACATCAAAACATGTTTTAAAAGCCAATGGTCAGATTTGTTACTAGTGTCCTCACTCATGGGGACTAGGGTTAAGATACGGACATTCCAAAGATAGGTAAACAAACCAACCCACTGCAATGAGTAATTGGCTTTTTCTCTGTGTGATCTCTTTCTCTTCTTAAAAAATTAGTTTTCTTCAAAAATAGAACAGTTGAAATTGTATTAAGTTCCAAGAAGAAAGTTGGCATAATCTTATAATCTAACCATATAAAAAACCTTGATTAAACTTTGGTATATTTTAAAAATCAGATAGATATGGCTACATAGTACTTTTAACTAAATTGGAATTCCACTATGTAAACATTGTGAAGTTTTTTCCCCTAAGGTAATGCATTTTGGAAATGAAGTGATTTCTTATTGGGAGTTCGCATGTGATCAGAATTTATAATTAATTAAGATAGTGTACCTCAGACACTATCTTATTATTAGAATGACAGAATGCCCTTACAAACTGGCATACTGTTGAGTTTGTAATTCTAGAATCTTAGCATGTAACCAGTATATTATTACTAAGCTAGCAATGCCTTGAAACTATCTCTTACAACACATAGACTTTCAGCAGACTTTAAACAGTTTATAATATGGGATATATTAAAATTAGAAAAGTAAAAAAAGAGACAAACTTTATGACAAAATGATTGTGAATGACCAATTTTAAATAAGATTTTTCTTTATCCTTTCTCCTGTATTATATAGGAATGGATCAATGCATTGGTCTTACTGCTTTGTTTGTACACATATCCTCATGGTCATCAAGTAAATGATTTTTCTTCACTGCTTACCAATGACCTAGGACGGCTAGATGCATTTAATGAATTCGGATTTTCTGTTGCATACACACCTGTCACCAAAACAACCGAACAGATAATGAATAAAGTAGCCTCTGCTTCCTTCCTGGCAGGTGAGGTTTCTAGTTACTTAAGATAAATGTCTGGTGTGAATATCTGGTTTATTTGACTGCAGATTTATGCATTTAATTTTCCTTTTAGTTTGATAAATCTTAATTGTCAAACTTTCTGGAGTATATGAATTAGGAATGTATCTTCCCTTTACTTGAAGTAAGACGCCACCACTCAGTATCTAAGTTAAAACTAAACGTATTACTTGTCAAACAAGGGTTTGCCATTTGGAGTACACAGTCTCTCAGCAAGAAACGTGTTTGATCTGGTACAGGATTTGAGGAAGCGTGGAATATGCAGACTGGTGCATATTTAGAGCAGCAGTGTTCAGGGATATGTTGACATGTGACTCTGAAAGCATTGTCACCAAAATGAAATCGTTGCTTTAGTGTTTTCTTGTTCTTATAGGCAAAGAACAACCAGTCTTTTCCTTTCTTAAATTTGATTATAGGAATTTCAACCTTACCTTTTAACACCAAAAACATGTCTTTGCTATATTTGGATATTCCTTTGAGTATTCTGTATTTCAGATTTTAATCCTCCAGCATCAAGGTACTTAATGAGCTAACATTAAGTACTTAAGTCGAGTTAAGGTTAGGGTTTCTTAATGAGTACCCTAAAGCTGAAGGGTCAAGATCATTTTTTGTAACAATCATTTTTGTAACGATATTCTGAAATTAAGGAGATGCAACCCGGTACAAAGGCAAGATAACTAGACTTAGAGTCAGAGGACATTTGATTAAAAGTAGTTCTGAGAGTCCACCCAGAACTGCTGTAATGTATATGTGTCTGGAGCACATTTTGAAAATCATCAGCTTCTCATAGCCTTGTTATTAGCATATGCAAAATAAGATTAACAATTTATGCAACAATAAATTCTTACAGTTCAAAGAATATAAGACCTTGTGTTTGATAGATCAGTAGGGTGACTAGTTAACAATAGTCTATAAAAAATACTACATTTTTCGTAAATATTTCAGTTGAGAGTAAAAGGACCAACTCAATCTCTTTTTTTAGTATACTTAAGTTCTGGGGTACATGTGCGGAACATGCAGGTTTGTTACATAGGTATACACGTGCCATGGTAGTTTGCTGCATCCATCACCCCCATCATCTACATTAGATATTTCTCCTAATGCCATCCCTCCCCAACGCCCCCACCCCCTGCTGTATCTCCCATAGCCCCCCATCCCCCAACAGGCCATGGTGTGTGATGTTCCCCTCCCTGTGTCCATGTGTTCTCACTGTTCAATACACACCTATGAGTAAGAACATGTGGTATTTGGCTTTCTGTTCTTGTGTCAGTTTACTGAGAATGATGGTTTCTAGCTTCAACCATGTCCCTGCAAAAGACATGAACTCATCCTTTCTTATGGCTGCATAGTATTTCATGGTATATATGTGCCACATTTTCTTTATCCAGTCTATCATTGATGGGCATTTTGGTCAGTTCCAAGTCTTTGCTACTGTGAACAGTGCCAAGATAAACACACATGTGCATGTGTCTTTATAATAGAATTATTTATAATCCTTTGGATATATACTCAGTAATGGGATTACTGAGTCAAATGGTATTTCTATTTCTAGATCCTTGAGGAATTGCCAGACTCTCTTCCACAATGGTTGAACTAATTTACATTTCCGCCAACATTGTAAAAGCATTCCTATTTCTCTACATCCTCTCCAGCATCTGTTGTCTCCTGATTTTTTTAATGATTGCCATTCTAACTGGCGTGAGTGGTATCTCAATGTGGTTTTGATTTGATTTCTCTAATGACCAGTGATGATTAGTTTTTTTTTTTTATATGTTTGTTGGCTGCATAAATGTCTTCTTTTGCAAAGTGTCTGTTCATATCCTTTGCCCACTTTTTGATGGGGTTGTTTGTTTTTTTCTTGTAAATTTGTTTAAGTTCTTTATAGATTCTAGATATTAGCCCTTTGTCAGATGGGTAGATTGCAAAAAACTTTTTTCATTCTGTTGGTTGCCAGTTCCCTCTAATGATAGTTTCTTTTGCTGTGCAGAACTCTGGAGTTTAATTAGATCCCATTTGTCTATTTTGGCTTTTGTTGCCATTGCTTTTAAGAAAAAGAATCCTTTGTCTAGCTTAAAGAAGCAGAGTATTAATGCAAGGCAGAATAGAGGTTTATCATTAACAGAGGAGGAACTATGTCTCTGTCCCCTAGATCTATAGCTTTATGTGCTGGCTTCATTCACAGATTGGTTCTTCGAGGGTCAGAGTTGGTCTGCAGACTCTCCAGATTTAAGCCCCACCAGATTGGCAACTCCAGTGAAAAGATTGCAGATCATTCCTCATAGTTTACAATAACTTCAAGGATTATATCCATGGGAACAAATAGGTGACTTTGGGTTAATGTCGATCTTGGTTCACCAAGAACTGATCTCTTTGGGTAGGGGGATGCAGTATTTTCATTGGCCACTTGAGTTCCTAGGTCATGAACTATATCCAAACCAACAGGATATGTGAGTGGAGGAAGAGAAGTATCCCAAATGGATCATAGTGTGTTTTACTAGAAGAAGAGCTGGATGTCAACAGATAAAAACAACCTATGTCCTTTACAACTATAAGTGCATACTTCAAAGGGAAATCTGTGGTGATTGCCCTGCCATTTGTTCATAGGCTTGGGCTAGGGCTAGGATAAAGACTAAAATTAGTGTTATAGTAGTTATGAGTTTTAAGTTGTTTGAGATGCTCAAGGTAATAGTAACAGGAGGATGATTTCTAGATCAGCTAGTAAAAATATAATAGCCACAAAGAATTTTGTAAAGAATGATGTATATGTGTGTCCTATTAGATCAGACCCACATTCATATGGACATGATTTTTTCTGTATAAATATTTAGTTGTTGTAATCAGAATAACTACAAAAAATAATGCTAGCAATGCATTCGTTAATAAAGTTAATAGGATGTTAATTATTCTGTTTTGTATTATACCAAACCTAACTAACTGAAAGTCATCTGTGCTAATACTAAAAGAAGATTCTCATTAATAAATAAAGGTAGAAGTACAGGAACAGTCAGACTATATCTACAGAATGTCAGTATCAGGCAGCAGCTTCAAATCAGAAATGATGGTTGGATGAAAAGTGAGATTTTATTTGATGAGTTGAATTATTATGAGTTGAGTTATAATTTTAAAGTGACTTCAAGCTTGCACAACTGTGTGAGTATCCTAAAAACCATGAAAACAATTATAAGTTCCTCAAAGAGGTCTCCTTTGCCCATCAGATCTAATGGAGAGTTAGAATCTTAAACTTGATTCAATAGGTGATATGGTACCAACACAGTTTTAAATCAAGGAAGTGGCATAATGAAAATGGCATTTTTTTGAAGATTCATCTAGCAGAGGTGACAGGATTGATTTAAAGATGCTAAAAAAAAATATCAAGGAGGTTGAGAGACCAGATCCAATAATAGATTTGGAAGATTTAAACAAGCCTTCTTAAAATGAAAGACTCATGCCTTATTTACTCCTAATAGTACTGATAATTTTCTGTTTGTATTTATCACTGTATTAGTTTTCTAGGAATGCCATAACAAAGTACCACTCACTGGGTGGCTAAAACAATTGTGTGAGTATCCTAAAAACCATGAAATTATTAAAAGGGTTAAGTTTACGGCATGTGAATTATATCTCAATTTTTAAAAGAATATAAAAATATGACTTACAAGGTACTGGCTACTCATTTTAAGCAACATAATTTCCACCAAGGACGTTCTTCTAAGGAGAGCCGATCTTGCTCCACCCAGTCACTGAAAGTTTTTTTTCTTTCTTTGTCAACTTCTGTCCAAATTCCAATCCAGCCAAAGTAATCATTGATTTTATGCCTGGATTCTGACTCCTTCACTGGATTTAGTATCCAGTAATCCAGTTCAAACACTTGCTATATGGAGACTCTCTGGCCACAGTTTCCAGAGTATGTTGGACTTTTCCTTCCTGTGAGCCATCCAAAGCTTGCTTTCCAATGGCACCTCAACAGCTGTCACACCATTAGTTCCACCTGGATTTTGATGTCTACACTGTGCATCTTACCTACCAACCCTGAATCCACTTCTGATTCAAGGTTATCACATGATATAGACTATCACCTAAGGTTCAGCCCTGAGATGTGTCTGTGCTTGTTCTCTGTTTCACAAATGTCCATGACAAGTCCCAGTGTCAGAAACTTGTGCTTCTCAACATTACCTCATTCAAAACCACATGCAATTATAATAATAAATATTAATTAAATGCTACAATATGCTATATTTTTACAAAAACTGTATTCTGTAAAAAGAGAATATTTTATAATGATAGTATTCTATATTCTGTAATCTATTAATATTCTATAATAATAATAGTTATTAAGTTTATTTTACATATATAGAAATTGAGTAACAAAGCTTAAGGAATTTGCTCATAATGACACAAGTTTGACAATAAAATTAATTATATCAAAATACATGCTGCCTGCTCCCTCTACGTTCATCTTCAGCACTTCCACCCCAATCCAGAACTTTACTTATTTTTTGTCTAATTTTTTAGTATTAATAAAACACCCATGTGGCCTTGGATACAATATATACAAAAAAGAGGGATTCTTTCAGTGATGTCAACTTAATTTCTTAACATGTTTTTAAACTTATCACTTTTTTAAGCTTATTAACCATACCATCAGGCTTGTTAAAGAAAAACAAATTTGTATAGGTATGTCCACCCGATACAAAACAGTGCCTAATTGCAATTTAAATATCTATCTCTCTATATTTACCACTTCAGAATTTTAGGAATGTTAATTATTTTTGAACAGTTTGATTGGTATAGTATGACATTGTATGTGATTGAAATTGGTTCAGTAATCACAACATATGAAAATAAAATAACCAATTTTCATGTGTTCTGATTGTATCTGGATGGAAATTTAGAAATTTCTCTCCCACCCAACATTTTTGTCTACCTTTCTGAAAGTTAATACTTGATTGTGTTTTACTTCCATAGAAAACTTCAGTAAAAGCAATTCAACATGACATCCTGAAGCTGTGTCTCCTAGTAATTTCCTAACAATTATATTCTCTTCTTGTAACAAAAGGTAAAATGGTCTTGGGACTGCCAGATGAAGAAAGTATTAAAGAATTCACAGCAAATCATTCTGAAGATATAGTAAGAGTCGTCTTTACTAATACATACTCATATCATTTGAAATTCTTGCTAGGACACAGAATGTGGACAAAGAAGGAACACAAGGATCATATGGGTAATTTTCTGGCTCTAAAATTTCACTACTCTCTATTTCAATTATGTCATAAGCCATGTGTGCAAATAAAGTTTAGTATGCCAAATTAGAACATCACTATCTGTCATTATGTCCCTTGACATTTAAAAAAGTATATTCATTTTTGGGCATAAGAACATATTGATAAATGGTCATTATGTATGGTTATATACATACAATAAATGATACTGGGAAAACTAAATTGTCTTATGCAGAAGAATAGAACTGGACCCATATCTCTCACCACATACAAAAATTAACTCAAGATACATTAAAATCTAAATATAGGACCTGAACCTATAAATATTCAGAAAACAAAAACTAGGAATAACCTGTTCTGGACATTGGACTAGGCAAAGAATTTATAACTAAGTCCTCAAAAGCAAATACAATAAAAACAAAAATAGGCAAGTGAGGCTTAATTAAACTAAAAAAACTTCTCACAGCAAAAGAAATAATCAACAGAGTAAACAGAAGACCTACAGATGGAAAAAAATTTGCAAACTATACATTCAAGAAATAACTCAAAGAACAAATAACCCATTTGCCTATTTTTCAGTGGGATTATTTGAGTTGTTTGAGTTCTTTTTTCAAAAGAAGACACATAGTGGTCAACCAATGTAAGAACAAAGCTCAACATCACTAATTATCAGAAAATACAAATTAAAACCAGGAGATACCATCTTGCACTAGTCAGAATGGCAATTATTAAAAAGTCTTAAAGAAACATGTTGGCAAGGATGCAAAGAAAAGATAACACTTATACATCATTGGTCAAAGTGTAAATTAGTACAACCTTTATGGACAACAGTATGGAAATTTCCTAAAGAAATAACAACAAAACTACCACTTCATCCTGGAACTTCACTACTGGGTATCCACCCAAAGGAAAAAAAATCATTAGATTTAAAAAGATACCTGTACTCATATGTTTATTTCAGCACCATTCACAAAAGCAAAGATAGAGAATTAACGTAAATATCCATCAACAGAGGGTTAAAGAATATATATATATATATGAATACTACGCAGCCATAAATTAAAATATTGATAAATTTGACTAAATATAAATTAAGAACTTCCCTTTATCAAAAGACACCAGAGAGATAGTCAAAAATAAAGGCAAAAATTATGATAAAGTGACTGGGCATGGTGGCTCACACCTGTAATCCTAGCACTTTGCGAGGCCAAGGCAGGCAGATTGCCTGAGCTCAGGGGTTTGAGACCAGCCTGGGCAACATGGTGAAACCTTATCTCTACTAAAATACCAAAAAAAAACAAAACAACAACAACAAAAAAAAGTTAGCTGAGTGTAGAGACGTGTGTGCCTATAGTCCCAGCTGCTCAGGAGGCTGAGGCAGGAGAATCGCTTGAACCTGGGTGGCAGAGGTTGCAGTGAGCCAAGACTGTGCCTGTAAACTCCAATCTGGGCAACAGAGCAAAACTCCATCTTCAAAAAAAAAAAAGTGATAAAGTGTTTATAACAACAACAACAAAAAAAAACTAACAAAAAATGGATTCCAAAATATGTAAATATTTACTTGGAATAAATAGGAAAAATATCAAAAATAGGAAAATAATAAAAAGACATTATTAATAGGAATTTCATAAAACAACACAGATCAAGAATAAGCACTTGGAGTGGTGCTTTTCTGCATTAGCAACCGGGAAAATGCATGTTGAAACCACATGTTATGTCATTTCACATTTATAAGATTTGCAAAAATTAGCAAAAAAACAATTCAAACTATTGACAAGGATATGTAGCAAAGAGAACACCTATCCAACTTTACATAATTTTTAAATTCCACAAAAACTGACAAATTTTATTTTAAAGTTGATGTGCACATAACCTACAACTCATCATCATAGAAATCTTGTTAGTGAAACTCTCGTACCTGCATTAAAGACTTGTGGCCTATATTTCCTCTTCTTCCTGAGGACATAGAATATTTTTTGCAGCCATAATAAGATAGCTAAACCCAAGGGATTTAAAACCAGTTATGAGTTCTTCACCTTTTCTCACCTGCTTCTGCAAACTAAGAAATTGTGTATAATACAGACAGTGCAACTAACAGTAGGAGGAAATGCCTTCCAACTTGGGATCCTTATTTGGATGTGAATAGAGTACCACCCCCAACCCTCCTACCAAAGACCTATGCTGAATTTGTAGCCTGAGTGAGAAATAAATTTTTGCTGTGATAAATCACTGAGATTTAGGGGTTATTACTGTAACATATAAGAGACTATCCTGACCAATATAGATGCATTTAAAAGAAGACATATATACAGATTTTTATAGCAGAAGATTTTTATTCCAGTAATAGCAAAAAGAAGAAAGGAGCTAACCCAATTATCATCAACAGAAGAATGGGTACATATATTGATTTACATTCCTGCAATGGGATTCTATAACCATAAAAAGAAAAAATTAAATGTGGACATTTATATACATTTCAAAATTATCATTTGGAACAAATGAGCAAAGTTTATATTGATAAACATAACAAGCTATATGGAATTAGTAGAGTTTAATTTTTTTATATTACATATATAGTTTAGAGATATATAGTGGCATATATATAAACAGAACATTCAGGAAAGCAGTTAGCTAGTTAGAAACTTGGTGCTAGTGGAAGTGTACAGGGGATTCTGACTGTATTTAAAATGATGTATTTCTTTTGCAAATTTATAATGGGTCCATGTGTGTTTATTATATTTTTATATCATTTGTATATCTGAAATATTTCAAGACGATTTTTAAAATATTTACACTTTTCATATAATATTCATTTAATTCCTATACTCGATTTTAATTCATCTTATTCAAGAATATCTTTTCAATGTAGTTTAATATTAAATGTACTGGTAGATCTTTTTTAATAATCTTTTTCTTCAAAAGATATTCTGATTGGCATGATTTAAGCACAGTAAGTAATCTTATTTGAACTTCTATTTGCCTATTATGCCTGTGCTATATTCAGTGTTAGAAAAAGCTTTAGTTCCGTGTTTCTCAATCCATGTTAGGCTCTATGAACTTTTGAAAAACATAAAAATGTATTGTTTTCACAATGCAAATTACAAAAGAAAAGACATCAACAAAATTTTTGATCAGCAGAAAAGCACAGGACATGATATGGGAAAGCTTAGAGTGTTGTAACTTAATGTAAAACATTTCCTAGGAGTGCTCTGCCTCATGAGTCTGCCTGATTCATTTTGAGAATCATTATTATAACTTATGTTTTTATAAGCTTTGAGTCAAAATAAGAACATTTGGAATTTGGAGCCATCGTAAAGTCCACTGCTTGCTATAATCAGTATTGAAATAATATTTCAATAATATAGATAGTGATGTAATGATATTTATGGTTTCTTTTTTTCCACAAAGCTCATTGTTATGAAACATATGAAGATGTTTACTGTGAAGTTTCAGAATTCTGGACGGAAGGTTTTGTGGTTCTTCAAGCTACCATTAATGCTGCTATTATAGAAGTGAGTACAAAATGTTCAATGCAAACTAATGTTTAATGCAAGTTAATAATATTAGAGGCATCAAAAGTTTCATGAAAGAAAATTTAAGTGGATAGCCTTGTTATTTCATTTACTCACTCTGAAGTTTACTGAAGTTGCTATATACCATGGAATACATATTTGTATCAACAGATACAATTAGAAGAAAAAGTATCTCATTCATGGACTCAACTTTGTTGGGAAGCCAGGCAAATAAGAAAATTATAACAGAAGTAGACTATTACAGAACTATAAATCAGGTCCTCAAAAGTAAATGAGTATTCTTAGCCTTAGAAAGCCATGGAAGAATTCCTAATTGAAATAAAATTTCAGCTTGAAGCTTGAGGTGAAGGGTGGCTTACTGAATATATAAATTCAGAAAAGGCATGCCAAGCAAATCATAAAGTAATGTTAGGCAGGGAGATATTGAAACACATAGTAAATCTGAGAATGGTGAGTAACTCAGAATGCCCAGACTCCAGGCCTCCAGTAGGTCAATGGCAGGACATAGAAGTGGAAATTTAGGTTAGTATTAGATCCCAATAGGCCAATTATACATTCACAGGAAAACAGATGGTTAAAAGAAAATAGGGCATGCTATTTATTAATATACAAATTTTGTTTATTAATGCCTTTCTTCAGATTACAGCAAATCACTCAGTGATAGAAGAGCTGATGTCAGTTACTGGAAAAATTATGAAGATACATTCCTTCATTGGCCAATCAGGAATTTTAACTGATTTATTTCTTTTTGCCTGCATTATTTCCTTTTCTCCATTCATTTACTATGCGTCTGTTAATGTTGCAAGGGAGAGGAAAAGGATGAAGGGCTTGATGACAATGATGGGTCTTCGGGATTCAGCATTCTGGTGAGTCAAACGCAGCACAAATAAGTAAAAATATTTATTTAAAATATTCTCCAATACATATTAATTGCTGTGTGTGAGTTATTATTATGTTGGTTTTGCAGCTGTTTTTTTAATTTTAAAATTATTATTGCTTTATAGTTTTCAAATAATATTGTAAAACAAAAGAAATTGATGAGGAAAGGAAATGTATTATTCTGACGTAAAATAAATGGGATTAAAAATCATTCTTTCTTAACAAAAACAATGAATGGAATTAAAGACAAGTATGTAGACTTTTCAGTGAACACATCCAGAGAAAGATGACAACAGATTTTGGAAAAAAAGTAACATGACAGAATTACACGTAAGGAAGGATTTCTTATGTCCAAGGAAACCTGTGATGGTCCTGAACTTGGAGAGACTCCAGAGAGGAGAGTAGGTTCTGAGATTCACGAGGGCCTACCCTGTATTAAGACAGTGCCCTACATATCCATCGTCTCATTGAGCCCTCAGTGTAGTATAATTCCTGTGTCCAGAAACATAAAGGAATAATAGAATGGTTACAGAAGTTGCCCTAGGTTACAGAGCAAGAATGCAGCAGATAAAATGTTCAATCCAAAATCTATCAGATTGGAAACCCAATTTTTCCTGTCCCTCCATCCCCCAGAACAATGTGCATATGTGTGTGAATGTATTTCTGAAATCAGTTTTAGGAAAAACAATTCCTAATTCCTAAAGAATATTTCTAATTCCTAAAGAATTCCATCCAAAACGTTTACTTGTATTTATGTACTTAGAACACCCAAAAAATACCTGTTGAAAGAGAGAATGAATGGATGAATAAGTGAATGAAAAATTATGTTAGAATCCATTTCAGGTCTTCCTTTTCAAGTGAACATAAAATATTAAAATAACGTTTTGTTTCCACATTAGGCTCTCCTGGGGTTTGCTCTATGCTGGTTTCATCTTCATTATGGCCCTTTTCTTGGCACTTGTTATAAAATCTACCCAGTTTATCATTTTGTCTGGCTTCATGGTGGTTTTCAGCCTCTTTCTCCTATATGGATTGTCTTTGGTGAGTTGGTGTATTAAATATTTCTCCATCCCCCTCATAGCCTAAAAATCAAGTGTTTGTTTTCAATTAAGTGATTATATGCTTCCTTTTTCTTCCTGTCTACTCTGTTTGCATGTGAAAAATCTATAAACAGAAACAATTTGATTTGAGGTGTTTTGTAATGCCAATTTTTAGTGGAATTTGTGGAACACGGTTTTGTATGTTATATATGAAATAATAACTATAATTTTGTATATCCTTATCTATGCTATTAATAATGTTACATAAACAAACTACATCTTCTCTCATTTTAGATACCTTTGGCTTTCTTAATGAGCATCTTGGTAAAGAAATCTTTCCTCAGTGGCCTGGTTGGGTTCCTTCTCACTATCTTTTGTGGGAGTCTTGGGTTCACATCACTGTACAGACAGCTTCCTGCATCATTGGAGTGGATTTTAAGCTTGTTTAGTCCCTTTGCCTTCATGCTTGGAATGGCCCAGGTGAGATACGACTTGAATGTCTGTTAATGGCATTTCTGAAACATCTGTCCTCTCTGGAATTCAGTAGGCTACAGCCATTTTCAAATTCAACATCGTAAGGCTTAAAATTCTAGTGAAGGCTGTTATGAAGTTACAAAGGTGGAATTTTTAAAAGCTTTGAAATTATTTAGCCCAGCAAAATAAGACATGTAGAAAGTGAAAAAAAGAGGATCAATATACAATTATTTAAAGATAATATAAAGTATTTTCTTAGGCTACTAATTAAATATGGACTTGTCACAAATCTAATTCTAAATAACTATTCCAATTCATGTTTTTAACCTAGTAATTGAAGATAATACATGATTTTAAAAAACGTTAAATTAAATTAAAAATTTTAAACATCTGGAAAATTCATTAGTAAATTATGTTTCTGTTCATAAAATATCTTTTCTGTTTATATGATTCTTATTAAATTCCCTTTGCTTTCCCTCTAATTAAATGAAAATGCCAACCATTAAATATCCATTATTTAGTGTTTAACAAAAGGATTGTTAATTATAAAGAGCTCATTAACCTGATCATCATAGACCAGCCCACTTCTGGCCTTCCTTAAATGCACCGGTACCTTTTGCCCAGAAATTCTTCCTCATGACACTAATTTACATGCATCACCACACCATTTGACTGTGCCCTATTTGGTAAAAGTTCATCTAAGTTTGATCTCAAATGCCATCTCTTCCCATACTTCCCTACTTCCTCCTAATGTTTCCATTTCAGTTGGAACATGTTTTTATCATAGCAATTACTAAACTGCATTCTAGTTGCTCATATGTCCATGCCTTCCAAGGCATAGATTTGAAAACCATAAAGTAGGCGTGCTTCTTATTTAACTCTATTCTCATTATGAGGCGGTGAGTAGCCATTTTATTCCTGTGCTAAACCTAACTGTTTAAAATGTATCTTAAACCTAATTTCCCTTAATTAATTACTTTCTAATTTTCAGCTTTTACACTTGGACTATGATTTGAATTCTAATGCATTTCTTCATCCATCGAACGGCTCAAATCTCATTGTAGCAACAAATTTCATGTTGGCATTTGATACTTGCCTCTATCTGGCATTGGTGATTTACTTTGACAGAATTTTGCCAAGTGAGTAGTGATATGATTAAAGTCAAACATTATTTAAATGATTTTATTTCTGAAAACAAATCTCCTAACACATACTTTTTTTCCTTTTTTTTCTTTTTAAGAGATCTTAGAAAGCTAGTTCCTAAACAGGTCTGGTAGTCATGGACATTTATAACTGTTTTTGTCTATTTAGCTCAATGGTTCTGAGCCCTGGCTGAACAACAGACCCATGTGAAGAATTTTAAAGCAATTCTAAGCCCAGCTCAACCTGAAGAGATTTTGATTAAATTAATCAATGCATCTATTTTTTTAAAAAAAACTCCCCAGAATTTCACAATATGAAAGCCAATATATCATACATTTTCATTTGTATCACCTTGCAACATAAAAGAATATGATCTTTACAAAAGCAGGGATTTGTTTTGTTCACAGATGAAGTTTAAGCACCCATGACAGTGTCTGATGCACTCTAGAGACTCAGTAGATTCTTGTGGCTGAAATATTGCTTCACTTTTCTCTCCCTCCTTTTATAACCAAAGGCAGGGCCTAAGTTTCCCTTCTGCATTTCCTATTCAAGACAGAATGCCAAGGGCCCTTTATTCATAAAGCAATGAATACACACTTGTGGAAAAGGAAGAAGGGGAAAGGGTGAGCAGGAAGACAGAAAGCAATATCTTGTGGCATGAATTTCCTGTTTTTTTTTTGTTGTTGTTGTTTTTAAGATAATCCTTTAAGAATTACTGTCTCTGCCTTTTAAAAGAGCCCAGAACAAAAGATGTCAGGATTCACTATTGTTGGCTAGCATGCTTACTATACAATTAGAATTGCTTGAATAAACTGTTTTCATTTGATTTTCTTCAGTAGAGGTAAAAATTACATGACTATATAGAAAAATTATTATTATTTTTGCTTACTAATATTTTAAGCCTTTCTACTCCTTGCTAACATTGCTTATTTAAGACACATACTTAATAATATTTTCTCTGTTCTGCTTTTGCTTTTATGGCAAAATCTCAATGACCATTTTTTGCGTTTCTGTCATAGTTTATATCCCTGGTGTTCGGGGTAGTTTAAGAGGTTTACTCTTGTTACCCTTGTACTTACTAATTCTTCCTTTTCTCCTTCTACTTATTAAAACATCCTGGTTATAGTATTTTTCATTTTTGTTTGTTTTTCCAATGTGTTTATTCTCAGTGGATCCACAAACAGATGTCACTTGTCACTGTGTTTACAATTACTTAATAGTATCCTCTTAGGTAATTGTTTTCTCTAATTTAAATTTTATTTTGGTGTGCATTATGTAATGTATTCCATCGTTTTTAGTCCCTGTTTCAAACATATTCTAATGATATTACTTTAAATACTCTCTTTGTATAAGTTTTATTAAGTTATATCACATAGTTACATTTTCATATCTTCATTTTATTTTTTACTTAACATTATATCACAAAAATGTCTTTCACATCCACACTTCTTTCAATTTCAAAAGCATATTATTATTATAACTGGAAAATGTATTTAATCCAAATAATGAGTTATTCCATTTTTTTCCTAATTATTATTGCTCACTAAGCTTGAATTTAAGACCAGAGGTGACTTTGTTTAAAATACTTTTAAAGATAATAAATATGAATGACAGAAAGAAAAATTAACTGGATAAAATGACAGAATTATTTCATAGTAAATCTGGTGGCAGAAGGTATCCAGTGATGGTGACATGTTTTTATTTGCTAGATTTTTCTTTTGTCAAAAGGGAGAGATAGATACTAACAACATACCATATGCCAAGTATACAGAGAGTGTAAGGTATTTATTATTACATGAATGAAGGTCTGAACATGTGAGAAGTACACAGAAGTTTGAAAACCCATAACCTTACAGTGGAGGTCAGTTGAAGAATATCAGTGAAGTATGATTCTTCCATTTCATAATGTCTCCTAATATGAAGAAAAGCAGAAGTGGTGATAGAATACTAACACAGCTGGATTAGTTTCCAGCAAGATATTCATGAATAATATGTCTTTAAAGCAGATCATAAATTAAGAGGAAAATTATGGTATGGGGATGAAATAAAGCAGAAATACACAATAGCTTTAAAAGCATTCACTTATTTTTAAGTTTCAATAAATTATTTTATCGTGTTATTTTCCTTTGTTACAAATGTGTCACTTACTTTTCTTAAATCCTATTCTATCTTCTCTTGGATTTTTGTTTAAGGTATACAATTATCAATTCTCAATTTCTTCTTTCTTTGCCTGTGCAATGACACCTGGTCTTCTAGACAGAATTCAGCATGCTTGCATACCTTACATGTCATTCAATCTGTCTTTCTTGAGGTTAAGAAATTCTAAAACATTTATTTAGATTCTTTTGAAGTATTTGAAAATCACAGTTTCATTGCTTCCTATGGGATCTATTATATAGAGACACCTGGTAATGTTTTTTTCCTTGTAAAGCTACATGTGTCAAAATGCGCATTACCTGGTATTGACCACATATTCAGGTTTAGTTACAAAGGGACTGCATTCCCATGCTACATTACTGTGACTATCTCCCTAAAATGGTGATTGACCCAATATTTCATTGTCTTTTCATCATGTAGATGAATATGGACGTCGACGTTCACCTTTGTTTTTCCTGAAGTCCTCATTTTGGTCACAGACACAGCAGGCTGATCAGGTGGCCCTCGAAGATGAAATGGATTCCGATCCTTCATCTAATGACTCTTTTGAACCAGTGCCTCCAGAATTCCATGGGAAAGAAGCCATCAGGTAATAAGGCTGCAGGTGGAGAACAGGGCAAAGGCAGGAACCTAAAAGTCAGCACCTGAGACAAGCAAAGTTTCCTTTTGTGCTCTGCAGACAGTTCTCACCTGTCTTCACCTATGTTGCTTCTGTCACTTCCTACCTCAAGTTTAAAGAAAGATCCTTTTGCCAACCCCTTACAGCCTAACATTGTTGACATTTACACTAAATAAAAACCAAAACTTTACCAGCTAATATAATTCAGCAAAACCCTTGCCTGGATTCAGTCTTTTACTTGCTGTTTCTCTCCATCCTCAGCCTCCCTTATTGCTTTCCTAGGTCTCAGTTAAACAGCTTTGGCAAGTAGTGGTGGCTCATGCCTGTAATCCCAACACTTTGGGAGGCTGAGGTGGGTGGATCACTTTAGCTCAGGAGTTTGAGACCACTCTGGGCAAAATGGTGAAACCCCATCTCTACTGAAAATACAAAACTTAACCAAGCATGGTTGTGCACACCAGTAATCCCAGCTACTTGGGAGGCTGAGGCACAAGAATCACTTGAACCCAGTAGGCAAAGGTTGCAGTGAGCGAAGATTGTGCCACAGCACTCCAGCCTGGGTGATAGAGTAAGACTGTCCCTCAAAAAAAAAAAATCTAATTAAACAGCTTTATATAAATAGAGACTGGATATTTTATGAATGGTAGATCACAAAATAAGAAATATAAATTTGATTTGGCTTATGGATTATATACTTACCTGGTAGAATAAAACCATACAGATTAAGTGCCTAGGATTCCAGACCTCTAGTAGTACACAGCATAAGTTAATTTCATTTCTTTCTATAGACATCATCACCATGTAACCAATATCATCTTATATACACTGTACCTGCAAGATGAAATGTTGTATTTACCTTCCAACACAGTCCTAAAGCCCTGCCAATTTTCAGGTTGTGAAACCTGAAACTGGCCTGGAATAAGTACGTTGGTTAAGGTAACAGAGCACAAAGTGGTTGTAATGGGTTAAGCTTAGATGAGAAGTACTGTGAAGCCTTTGCTCTTGCTATTATGATACATTGACTGCCTTTCTTACAGTAGCTCTTAAAGAACCTCTGGAGAACTTTAACTCAGGATAGCCAAAGATCTTTCCAACCTGTGCCCATGGTTCACAGGAGCCTTTTGTTATCAGACGTCTTAGCCTTGCCGTTCAAAGAGGATCCTACTCTCCAATATTAATATTAGCTTATACCCCAATCTATGGAACTTTGCTTATGGGTCCCAAGCACAGTTAAATTCTTGTAACTCCTCACGTGATGCCAATGTGCAGAGAGGGTTGACAAGCAGTATTCTAGCTGATTCTGTCACACAACTATGACTGCATGAGAGTGAAGACCTAGATCTTCATGTACCCTGAAGATAAGATTCATCCAATCCTGTCTACCAAACTGGAAATTACAAACTGAAGAAAATTGTCACTTTGAAGTATCTTTTCTTTTTTTTCAGAATCAGAAGTGTTACAAAAGAATACAAAGGAAAGCCTGACAAAATAGAAGCCTTGAAAGGTAAAAAAAAAAAAAAAAAAGAGAGAAAATATTTAGTTATATTAATATTGATTTCATGATTTTAATTCAGTTTGTTTTGTTTTGGTGAGTAATTTGTGGTGGTATTTCAGACTTGAGTTATTTCAGCTACATAATAAATTTTTTCTTCTATTTTACTTCATAAAGGTTAGAAAACATATGTTTTAGAAATAGATGTATTTAGAATCTATAATGAGTGATATTGAGGTAGCCTAAGGATATCCTGGGGTTTTTTTTTCTACGAACTCAAGTTTTTCTTCTGTAATCTAAAAGCAATTGGTAGATACTGTATTTTTGTGTGCATGTGAAAATGTCACTTACCTCAAAGGGGTTTTAGCCATGTAATGATTTACTATTAATCTATTCTTCCATTTAATAAATATTAACATTGACCTACCATATGCAGGCAATGTCAATGAACCTATGATATAGACATGTTCCATTCATTTAAACTCAGTAATTTCAAAATTTCAAAAGAAGCAATTTTGAGAAATAAGTTTATAAAGGGAAATTTTAATGTTTCATTTTGAATTTAACAAATTTATTTATATTTATGTATTTATACCTAGAAAAGACAATCATTCAAGGAAATTAACAACAATTCATTGGCTCCATAATAGATTTTATTTGTGGTTTTGTTTTTCTTTCTTTCTCTCCACCTCTTTTTCTTTACCTCTTTGTCTTACCTTTCTTTCCTTTCCTTTTTTCTTCCTAGATCTGGTATTTGACATTTACGAAGGCCAAATCACTGCCATACTTGGTCACAGTGGAGCTGGAAAGTCGACACTGCTAAACATTCTCAGTGGCTTGTCCGTTCCCACCAAAGGTACAAATTGGTTTGTTTTAAAAGTCAGAATGACAAGTAAATCAGCTGTTAATATGAAGTTCCTTCAATTATTAATCACAAAGGGATAAACACACACCTAGGGAATAATGGAATTTTGTTAATGGTAATTTTTATAAATAGTAATATTAAACAGAAGTAAGTAATATTTAATTGGTATACTGCATATGGAATCTGAATATTTCATAATAATAATTTTCATGGTCATTAATTACCCTTTGGCATTCCAGATTGTATCTGTCAGCTCTCTCTCTTGCTCGCTCGCTCTCTCTCTCTTTTTTAGCAATAAGTTATTTTTTAAATATTTATTTTATGTTTGTGAATGCATGTGAAGCTTTGTTACACAGATAAATAATGTCATGGGGGTGTGTTGCATATATTATTACATGACCCAGGTATTAAGCCCCAGTACCCAATAGTTATATTTTCTGCTCCTCTCCCTTCTTCAACTCTCTCCCATCAAGTAGATCTCAGTGTCTGTTTGCTTTTTTGTGCTCATAAGTTCTTATCATTTAGCTTCCTCTTATAAGTGAGTACATACAGTATTTTATTTTCTGTTCCTGCACTAGTTTGTTAAGGATGATAGCCTCTAGTTTCATCTATGTTCCCACAAAAGACATGATCTCATTCTTTTTATGGCTGCATAATATTTCATGGCATATATGTATCCCATTTCCTTTATCTGGTCTATCATTACTAGGCATTGAAGTTGACTTCATGTATTATTGCTCCTCATGATTCTGTGGGTTGACTGGTAATTTTTTCTATTCTGGACCAAAGTGACTGGGGCTGGATGATTTACCATGGCCTCACTCATGTATCTGGGGCTTCTGTTAGGACAGCTGCATGTCTCTTCTAGCATGGAAATTTACCTTTCAGAAGGCTAGCTGGGATTCATCACCCAATGGTCCCCATGATCCCAGCAGCAAGCGAGGATGAATCACTGGGTGGAAGCTCTTCATCAGACTGCTTGTATCAGATTTGCTAAGATCCTACTTGGTAGACAGGCAAACCTAAATGTGAGGGGTAGACAAAGAGACACACTTGATTGGGAAAAGCTGCAGATCTGAACATTTTTTCAATATACTATGCCACTAAAGTAGAAGTTTCTAATGCCTGAATTGTATAAACTGTGAAGATAAAGTTATAACTACAAAATTTAATTAACATAGTTATTTTGCTAAGAAATATCTTAAGCATTATCTTGGTGTTAACTTTTCCTTTGTTACAGGTTCAGTCACCATCTATAACAATAAGCTTTCAGAAATGACTGACCTAGAAAATCTCTGCAAGCTGACCGGAGTTTGTCCACAATCCAATGTGCAATTTGACTTCCTCACTGTGAGAGAAAACCTCAGACTCTTTGCTAAAATTAAAGGGATTCTGCCACAAGAAGTGGATAAAGAGGTACATAAATATGTTAGACCTAATATGCTGGTCAAAATGAGATTATTAAAATCTGTTTGCACTGAGTTTTAATTTTTAATTTTAAATTACTTGTGTGCAAATCATTGTACAATTTAGACAAGAAAATCCAATTTAAACAATAGCTACCATTGCATATAATTGACAATAACTGAACCTGGAATAAAGGAAAAGTTAACATCAAGATAATGCTTAAGATATATCTTAATAAAATCACTATGATAATTAACTTTAAATGTAATAAATCATTTATTCTTCACAGTAACTGTATGAGACAGGTGCTATTATTATCCCCATTTTATGCATGTGGTTCAAGAGAGAAAGTAACTTTACCAACTTAGTTAATGCGGGTGACATTCAAACCTGAGAAGTTTGGCTCCAGTGTTTGTGCTTTTAACTATTTTCACTTTATACTCTTGTGTTTATACATTGAAAAAAAGAAAGAAATTTGGTGTATGACATATATACTGTCTTTTGGTTAGATACAAAGAGTTTTGCTGGAATTGGAAATGAAAAATATTCAGGATGTTCTTGCTCAAAACTTAAGTGGTGGACAGAAAAGAAAGCTAACCTTTGGGATTGCCATTTTAGGAGATCCTCAGGTGAGTCACACTGAACTTGCAGGTGAATTCAAATTTTAAAAAATGGAACTTTTGGTAATAGTTCAAATATTTTATTTGCAAAGGACATGTGTTATAAAATAATCATAATAGAACATTAAATATAGTATATAAATCATAACCATAATACCGTCTTAAATATAATCAATATGGATCTTGCATTGTTTTCTGGAAGAACTTCACCTTTGTGGAAAACCGCTTTATATACTTGCAACATTTGTAGATTTTCCTGTTGGATGAACCAACTGCTGGATTGGATCCCTTTTCAAGACACCAAGTATGGAATCTTCTCAAAGAACGCAAAACAGACCGTGTGATCCTCTTCAGTACCCAGTTCATGGATGAGGCCGACATCCTGGCAGGTAATCACTGGTTTCTGTTAAGTATCCTAAGGAGGACTTTAAGAGATCTAAAACATATGGATTGGTCTCTGAACAGTTATATTTTGTAATTCTGTCATCTAGCTGTATCTGGCAAATTGAATGGCTGGTAGCAGTTAGAACTGGACCCAAAGACTCTTGCAACCATTTCAAAGTATCTTACAGAATTTTGTATTATTTGGTCACATAGAAGCATGATCTGCCAGGAAATTCACTTATTGCAAAATAAATGCAGTTTATTTTCTAAGAGATCAACCCTTTTACTCAGAATTGAGGAAAATTCACTTGAAATATTCAAATGATTTTAATGTTTCATCTGTTAAAATACGTAATGTGATAATTTTCTATATTAGAACATATATCCACAAAATTTAACCTCCCTAATGGGATGGATTGCAAAACACGGTACATAAATGAGATTAAATGTGTCTACTTCATTGAGTACTTATCAAGCCCTACATTTAAAAACATAGAAGCTCCTGAATTAAAGTTTGATTATATAGATGATTACCTGTCTTTTCTTGGAAATGAATGGGCAACTTATTAACAAACTTTCTTCTTTGCTCTTCTTCTTTTCAGACAGGAAAGTATTTCTCTCCAAAGGGAAGCTAAAGTGTGTGGGCTCTTCTTTGTTTCTAAAGAAGAAATGGGGGATTGGATATCACTTAAGGTAAGGCCACTTAAGAAGGCAGGTAGTAAATGAGAACTGGTCTAAAGTAAGGCATGATGCTTGAAGCAAAACATTACAACACATAAGAAAAACTGTTATTATTATACCCAGGTGTTTGTACAAACATATACACGTATTCGTGTCTACCTAGTTAATATGTATATGTAAGAGATACTGATCTGAAGATTTTAGATATTGAGAATATAACCACAAAAGTTTAGATGAATATGATTAATAATATATATCTGCAACACAGTTTTTAACAGGGGTATATATTAAGGGAAACTTTTCAACTGACACACTTGTATTTTATGCCATCATCATCTCTCATCCAGGTTGTTAATATATTCTTAGGTAGGCTGCTTGCTTCCACTCCCCTACAGCTTCCTCTTCTTTCTTGTTCTTCTCCTCCTGTCCATCCTCTTCATTTTATTATCTTTATTTTGAATAGCAGCATATTCTGGCTGTAATTTATTGAGTGGCTCAGATATGATACTTAAATCTTCTTTTTTAACTTTTAATTTTTATGGGTACATAGTAGGTGTATATATTTATGGGGCACATGAAGTATTTTGATACAGGCAAACAGTGTATAATAATATCCGGATAAATGGGGTATTCATCACCTCAAACATTTTTTTTTTTTTTGAGACAGAGTTTTGCTCTTATTGCCTAGGCTGGAGTGCAATGACGAGATCTCGGTGCACCACAACCTCTGCCTCCCGGGTTCAAACAATTCTCTTTTCTCAGCCTCCCAAGCAGCTGGGATTACAGGCATGTGCCACCATGCCTGGCTACTTTTTTTTTTTTTGTATTTTTAGTAGAGATGGGGTTTCACCCTGCTGGTCAGGCTGGTATCAGACTCCTGACCTCGTGATCCACCTGCCTTGGCCCCCAAAAGTGCTGGGATTACAGTCATGAGCCACTGCACCCAGCCACCTCAAGCATTAATCATTTCTTTGTGTGCAAACATTTTAGTTATACTGTCTTAGTTATTTTACTATTTAAAATAATTTGTTGGCTATTTAATATAGCCTGTATAGTTATATTAATACATTGTACATGTAATATAGTCTGTGAAGAATGTCACCCTGTTGTGCTATCAAATAACTGGATCTCATTCTACCAATTACATTTTTGTAACTATTAACTCTCCTGACTTCCCCTGCTCCATCCCACTACCCTTCCCAGCCTCTGGTAACCATCTTTCTACTCTCTAAATTAATTTTTAGCTCTTGCAAATGAGTAAGAACATACGAAGTTGGTCTTTCTGTGCCTAGCTTATTCCACTTAACACAATGATCTCCATTCCATCCATGTTGTTGCAAATGACAGGATCTCATTCTTTTCATGGCTGAATAGTACTCCATTGTGTGTATGTACCACATTTTCTTTATCCAATCATCTGTTGATGGACACAGGTTGCTTCCAAATCTTGGCTGTTGTGAATGGTGCTTCAGTAAACATTAGAGTGCAGATATTTCTTTGACATACTGGTTTCCTTTCTTTGGGATATATACCTAGGAGTTGGATTGCTGGATCGTATGTAGCTCTATTTTTAGTTTTTTTGAGGAACTTCCAAAGTGTTGTCTATAGTGGTTGTACTAATTTATATTCCCACCAACAGCGTATGATGATTTCCTTTTATCCATATCCTTGCCAGCATTTGTTATTGCCTATCTTTTGGATAAAAGCCATTCTAACTGGGGTGAGATGATATCTCATTATAGTTTTGATTTTCATTTCTGTGGTGATCAGTGATGTTGAACACCTTTTCATATGCCTGTTTGTCATTTGTATGTCTTCTTTTGAGAAATATCTATTCAAATATTTTACCCATTTTAAATTGGATTATTAGATTTTTTTCCTATTAAGTTGTTTGAGCTATTTATATAGTCTGATTATTAATCACTTGTCAGATAGTTTGCAAATATTTTCTTCTACTCTATGAGATGTCTTTTACTTGATTGTTTGGTTTGTTGTGCAGAAGCTTTTTAACTTGATGTGATCTCATTTGTCCATTTTAGCTTTGGTTGCCTCTACTTGTAGGGTAGAGAAATCTTTATCCAGACCAATGTCCTGAGAAGTTTCCCCAGTGTTTTCTTGTAGTAGTTTCCTAGATTGAGGACTTATAGTTAGGGCTTTAATCCATTTTGATTTGATATTTATAAATGGTGAGAAATAGGAGTCTAGTTTTATTCTTCTGCATATGGATATCTAGTTTTCTTAGCATCATTTATTGAAGAGATTTTCCCCAATGTATGTTCTTGGTCTTTTTGTTGAAAATGAGTTTACTGTAGAGGTATGGATTTATTTCTGCATTATCTATTCTGTTCCATTGGTCTATGTGTCTGTTTTTATGTTAGTACCATGCTGTTTTGGTTATTATAACTCTGTAGCATAATTTGAAGTCAAATAATGTGATTCCTTCAGTTTTGTTCTTTTAGCTAAGAATGGCTTTGTCTATTGTGGGTCTTGGGTGGTTCCATAAAAATTCTAGTTTGTTTATTTTCTGTGAAAAATGTCATCGGATTGTATTTAATAAGTAGACTGTTTTGAGTAGTATGAACACTTTAACAATATTGATTCTTCCAATCTATGAGCATAGAATATCTTTCCTTTTTTGTGTCATCTTCAATTTCTTACATCAATGTTTTATAGTTTTCACTATAGAGATTTTTCACTTCTTTGGTTAAGTTTATTGCTAGATATCTTATTTTATTTGTAACTATTGTCAATGGGATTACATTCTTGATTTCTTTTTCAGCTTGTTCATTGTTAGCATATAGAAATGCTATTGATTTTTGTATATTGATTTTGTATCCTACAACTTTACTGACTTTGTTTATCAGTTCTAATAGTTTTTGGATGTAGTTGGTTTTATTTTATTTTATTTTTTTTAGGATTTTTCAAATATGAGATCATATCATTTGCCCACAAGGATTATTTGATTTCTTCCTTTCCATTTTGGATGCCCTTTATTTCTGCCTTTTATCTGATTGCCACTGCTATGACTTCCAGTATTATGTTGAATAACAATGGTGAAAGTGGGCATCATGGTTGTTCCAGATTTTAGAGAAAAGGCTTTCCCTCATTGAGTATGATACTAGCTGTAGGTTTGCCATATATGACTTTTATTTTGTTGAGTTGTTTTTCTTCTATTCCCAGATTTTTGAGGGTTTTATCATGAAGAGATGTTGCATTTTATCGACTGCTTCTTTAGCATCAATTGAAATGCTCATATCTTTTTTGTCCTTTATGCTGTTAATATGATGTATCACACTGATTTCCATACATTGAACTATCTTTGAATCTCTGAGATAAGTCCACTCATGACCAAGATGAACGATCTTTTTAATGTGTTGTTGAATTCGATTTGCCAATATTTTGATGAGGATTTTTATGTCCATATTCCAGTGATATTTGCCTGTAGTTTTCTTTTTTTGATGTGCCTTTGGTGGTCAGGGCAATACAGGCCTCATAGAATGAGTTTCAAAGTATTCCCTCCTCCTCTATTTTTCAGAATAATTTTGAGTAGGATTGGTATTAGTTATTCTTTAGGTACTTGGTAGAATTCAGCAGTGAAGCTATTAAGTCCCTTGCTTTTCTTTGTGGGAAGGCTTTTTATTATGGCTTTAACCTTGTTAGTTGTTATTGATCTGTTCAGGTTTTGGATTTCTTCATGATTCAATCTTGGTAAATTGGACATGTCTAGGAATTTGTCCATTTCTTCTAAGTTTTCCAATTTATTGACATATAATTGCTCATAGTAGCCAGTAATGATTATTTGAATTTATACAGTATCAGTTATGTCTCCTATTTTATCTCTGATTTTATTTATTTTTGTCTATGCTTTTCTTTTTCTTTTTTTTAGTTTGGCTAAAAGTTTGTTCATTTTGTTTAACTTTTCAAATGTTTCATCTTTTTTAATTGTTTATTTCATTTCAATTTTATTTATTCCTGCTTTGATGCTTATCATTTGTTTTCTTCTACAACTTTTGAGTTTGGTTAGTTCTTGCTTCTCTAATTCTTTAAGAAGCATTGGTAGGTTGTTTATTTGAAGTTTTTCTATCTTTTTGATGTAAGCACTTATTGCTATAAACTCTATTTAGTAATGTTTCTACTATATTCCATAGGTTTTGGTATGTTGTATTTCTGTTTTCATTTGTTTCAATAAATATTTCCATTTCCTTCTTAATTTCTTCCTTGACCCACTGGTCATTCTAGTGCATATTCTTTAATTTCCATGTGTTTGTATAGTTTCCAAAGTTCCTCTTGTATTGATTTCTAGTTTTATTTTATTGTGGTCAGAGAAGCTATTTGGTATCATTGCAATTTGAAAAAAAAAATGTCTTGTTTTGCGGCTAACATATGGTCTATCCATGAGAATGATCCATGTGCTAAGGAGAAGACTATGTATTCCACAGCCATTGGATGAAATGTTCTATAAATATTTATTAGGTCCATTTGATCTATAGTGCAGATTAAGTCCAATGTTTTTTATTTTTCTGTCTGGATCATCTGTTCAATGCTGAAAGTAGTGTGTTGAAGTCTCCAGCTATTATTGTATTGGCTTTCTCTCTCTCTCTCTCTCTCTCTCTCTCTCTCTCTCTCTGTCTTCAGCTTTAATAACGTTTGCATTACATATCTGAGTGCTCCATTCTTGGGTGCATATATATTTACAATTGTTATATCCTCTTGCTGAATTGACCCTTTTATCATTATATAGTGGCATTCTTTATCTCTTTTTATGGTTTTTTGTCTTGAAATCTATTTTGTATACTATAAAGATCGCTATTTCTGCTCTTTCTTGTTTTCTATTTGCATTGAAAGTTCTCTGTTACTATCCCATGAATAAACTTTCTATCCTTATCTCTTTCTCTATCTCCTCCTTAGGACTAATGCCTCTTATACTTGCCCTTTGGAGGCTATTTTTTAGATCTTGTAGGCGTGCTTCATTCTTTTTTATTCTTTTGTCTTTTGTCTCTTCTGTGTATTTTCAAATAACCTGTCTTCAAGCTCATTAAATTCTATTTGATCAATTCTGCTATTGAGAGACTTTGATACATTCTTCAGTGTGTCAACTGAATATTTTAGCTCCAGAATTTCTGCTTGATTTTTAAACACCATTTCAATCTCTTTTTAAATTTATCTGATAGGATTCTGAGTTCCTTCTCTGTGTTATCTTAAATTTCTTTAAACTTCCTCAAAACAGCTATTTTGAATTCTCTGCCTGAAAGCTCACATATCTTTGTCACTCTAGTATTGGTCTCTGGTACCTTATTTAGTCATTTGGTGATGTTATGTCTTTCTGGATAGTCATGATGCTTGTGGATGTTCGTCAATGTCTGAGCATTGAGGAGTTAGGTATTTATTATAATGTTCACAGTCTGGGCTTGTTTGTAACCGTCCTTCTTGGGAAGGCTTTCCAAATATTCAAAGAGAATAGAATGTTGTGGTAAGTCTTTGATCACTGCAGTTATTATCAGCACTAGGGGGCACCCTCAAACCCAGTAACACTGTGATTCTTGCAGACGCTTAGAGGTACCACTTTGGTGGTCTTAAAGAATTCTTTGGATTACCAAGCAGAGACTCTTATTCTCTTCCCTTAACATTCCCCAAATAAAGAGAGACAGAGAGACAGAGAGACAGAGAGAGAGAGAGAGAGAGAGTGAGAGAGAGAGTGTGTGTGTGTGTCTGTGTGTGTGTGTATTGAGCTGTCTAGAGCTGGGAGAGGGGTGACACAAGCATTATGCTGGGTCAAATCTAAAGCCAGTACAGCACTGGGTCTTTCTCAGGGCCTGCAGTGACTATTGCCTGGCTACCGTCAATGTTCATTCCAAGCTTAACAGCTCTTCAGGTGGCAGGTGGCAAATACAGCTAGGATTGTGTCCTTCCCTTTATGGTGGCAAGCTTTCCCCGACCCAGGTTGAGTCCAGAAGTGCCATCTGGGAGCAAGTACCTGGAGTCAGAAGTCTTAGGAGTCTACTTGGTGCTGTATTCTACCACAGCTGAACTGGCACCCAAACCAGAAGACAGTCTTCCCACTCTTCCCTCTCCTCAAGGAGAAGAAATCTCGTCCCATAGTCATCACTGCCCCAGGCCTGTGGTGAGCCTTTCAGGGCAATGGGCTCCCCTCTGGCCTGGGACAAGTCCAGAAATGCCATCCAGGAGCCAAAGCCTAGAATCCAGGACCCCAGGAATCCACTTGGTGCTCTACTGCACTGTAGCTGAGCTGGTACCTAAGCTGCAAGACAAAGTCCACTTTACTCTTTCCTCTCTTTCCCTCAAGCAGAAAGTCTTTCTCCAGGGCCATCACAGCTGTGAATGTGCTAGGTCAAACCTGAAGCCAGCAACAGCACTGGGCCTCACCCAAGGCCTGTGGCAAGTACTGCCTGGCTACTGCTGGTGTTTATTCAAAACCCAGAAGTTGTTTAGTCAGCAGGTGATGGACCTGCCAGAACTGGGTCTTTTTCTTCAAGGCAGCAGGTGCCCTTCTGGCTTAGGGTATGTCTAGAAATGTCTTCTATGAGCAAGGGCCTGGATGGGGGCCTCAGAACTCTGCCTGATGTCCTGTTTTGCTGTGGCTGAGCTTGTGTGCAAGTTGCAAGAGAAAATCCTCTTTACTCCTCTCTCCTCTCCTCAACAGTAGGAAGAAGTTTCTCCTGGAACAACAAGCTGCACTGTATGGTGCTGGGGGAGGGGTGAAACAGGCACTCCCTTGGCTGCCCCAGCTGGTGTCTCTTTAGGTCTTGTGCACCCCAAGTTCATTGACTTTGAGCCCAGCACAGCATCAGTACTTGGCCAGGAATTACAGTCCCTGTGGTCCTAAGTTTATTTAGATCCCCAGAGCACTTTAGTCCATGGTAGTGGGATGGATGATTCCCCTCTGGCTAAGGCTGCTCTAAATGTTCCCTCTGTGGGCACTGGCTGAATTCTGCCCTACGTTGCTTTTCACTGTTATAGGCAACATGGAGCTCCAGTGCAAAGTCTCACAATCACTGTGCTCTTCCTCCCCCAAGCATGCAACATTCTCTCTCTGTGCCATGCAGCTGCTGCAGGAGATGGGAAGTTGTGTCAGCAAATTAAGACTGTCATTCCTAGCCTCTCCAGTGCTTATTTTCCTTATATAATGTTAAAACCACGATTAATTGCTCACCTGATTTTTTTTGTTCTTATGAAGGTGCTTCCTTTTGTAGACAATTGTTCAATTTGGTGTTCTTGCAGAGGGGGAGATTTCTGGAGGGTTCTATCTGGTCATCTTGCTCTGCCTCCCCTTCTAAATCTTTTATTGTGTAAAATAGAAGTATTACTTTTAACTTTACGGTTGAAATTACAGACTGTCTAGGTTAATAAGTGCTGGAGCCAGAAATTGAACCTGAATATTTTTAACTTCTAAATCTAGTAGTCAAATTCATATTTTTAAACTACTTTTGTTATATGATTAGTTGTTTGTGTAAATTTATACCATCTATACTTAAGAAAGAAAACAGGGCCGGGCGCAGTGGTTCACGGCTGTAATCCCAGTACTTTGGGAGGCCGAAGCGGGCAGATCACGAGGTCAAGAGATCGAGACCATCCTGGCCAACATGGTGAAACCCCGTCTCTGCTAAAAATACAAAAATTAGCTGGGCATGGTGGCGTGTGCCTGTGGTCCCAGCTACTTGGGAGGCTGAGGTAGGAGAACTGCTTGAACCCGGGAGGCGGAGGTTGCAGTGAGCCGAGATTGTGCCACTGCCCTCCAGTCTGGCACCTAGCGACAGAGCGAGACTGTCTCAAAAAAAAAAAAAAAGAAAAGAAAAGAGAAAGAAAAAGAAAGAAAGAAAGAAGGGAAACAAACATATGATAACAACAAGACAAAGAAAATAGGATGACAGTTTCCTTGAACTCATCTGCACTTGTTCAAGTCCTAGAGAGTTATTTGAAAAATATGCAGAGTTTATTAATCTTCCAGTTCTGTGTAATGTCCCCCCAATTTTTTTTTCTTATAGCACTTTGTTTGCATCTCTTCTTGGAAATTAAACTGTCTAAAACCTAGTGTTTTCGTCTACAAAGTGAGAGTAGTAACTCCTACTTGCAAGTAATGATTAGAGAAAAATAAGTTAAGATGCTGCCTGGCACATTGCAAGGAAACATAACATGTTCTCAAAATAAAAAGTGCTAGTCAGTATCCCTGTCCAATTTGCACGCCCCTTCACGGACTCCTATTTGTGCAGTTGCCTTAGTTTCTTCTAATCTAAGGGTCAAGAAACTGTAGCTCATGAGCCACATCCAGCCTACTTCCTCTTTCTGTAAACACAGTTTGGTGGGGGCCCAATCATGCCCCTTCTTTTACACACTGCCATGGCTGCCTCCACATTACAGCAGCAGAGTAGAAGAATTTCAACAGAGTTCTAATGGCCCATAAAGCCTAGAAAATTTACTATCTAGTACATATTTTACAGAAAAAGTTTTATAACCTCCCCTTTCAAGCTGTAAGCTCAAGGAATGACTTTGTGCATGATTCATTCATTCTCCTGTAGCACTGAGTACAAGTTCTTACAGCCAAGGAATATTTCTTAAGTTTCTTTAATTTCAGGAGACAGCATCATGGAAAATAGCTATGACATTTTTTGCTTCATTCCTTCAGTGGATTTAACTACTTCCAAAAATAGCTTATATTCTTGTAAGTTCATACATGCCTTATGTGTCAGTGGAATAATTGTGACTTATGCATTTGGTCAAATAAAATTGCTACCATTTTTAAGGGCTTGCTAAGTGCAAACATCACTATTATTCAGTTGTTAGAATAACCCTAGATGCTAGGAATCATTATTGCAGTTTTCTAACAAAGTAACTGTTTGGTTAAGTTAAATAACACATTCCAAATGGCAAAACTCTATTTCAAAGCCAAGTAACTACTGACATTTTACCTACTGTGTACTTTGTAGCCTTAATTAATAGATATTGTGTGTGTCTATTTCTCTATAATAGAGAAATAGCTATGGTATTTTTCAATGGATAGACTGATTTTCTCAATAATACTTTGTTCCTATTCAAAGTTCTGTGCTTAGCATGACAAGAAAAGCAAACCCGTATTCATCCATTATTAGTTTCTATCTATAATCTAGTTTCCTTCATAGAACTTATTACTTTGATAATTATTTTACTCATCTGGTTGTCTACATGTCTTCCCTACTAGACAATCAACTCCATAAGAGCAGAATAATGCTGTCTAGTCACCATTGTATCTCTGCACTTAGTATGATGTTCGTCACAGACTAAGAACCTAGTAAACTTGCATTGGATGACTAAATTGAATAAATGAAACTGGCATCTGTACTTATCACAAGTCTCTTGTTCTTCTGAATCAATACCACAATTCTATTTAGTCAACTTGAAACTGAACATAATCTGCAATGTTATCCATTTTACATAGTCCTGACCTTTGCTGTATTGCAGCCCAGGTGTTTCCACTCTGTGACTACTCTCTCTTCAGGGGCTTGAATCAATATCAGACTTCTCTGGGCACCACCCGAGTAACCTCACCGGTAACTCTGATTAGCTCATTCTTTTCTTTTGTCCATCACATTTATATGATTTGGTTGGGTTTTTGTCTTCTTCTTTCTTGGGTTTTTGTCCTCACGTTTCATGTTTGTCTGATCTGTTTCTGGTGTTAGATTTTAATTGATTTTCTTTGTCCTATAGAGACTAGTCATTTTTTTTTCTTGCTATTAGAGACTATTTCAAATAACATATGTCTTTTTTTTTTCCTGAATGCCAGCTTGCAGTTAAATGAAATATGTGTTGAGGAAAACATAACATCACTTGTTAAACAGCACATCCCTGATGCCAAATTATCAGCCAAAAGCGAAGGAAAACTTGTTTATACATTACCCTTAGAAAGAACAAATAAATTTCCAGGTAATGTACACGAACACTCTGAAATAAAATATGTAAATAATAGTCATCATGATAATCATAATTATTATTACAACTAACATTTATCGAGGTCTTATAGTATGCTCAGGTATTGAAACATAATCAAAAGAATAGTACAATAACTGAATTATTTTCTGCATAGTAGGAAATAGTATTATATTCTAATAGTTTTATTGTAATGCCTGGGCACTGTAGAAAGCTTCTTTTAGTCCTTCCTCCCTTGTAGTGTGTAATATAATATTCTAATATTCATAAATGTACACAAACACAAATAGTTGAAAACCTCTGGCTTATGCACTATATTAAACAACGCTGTGATGTGGCTGTCTCTCTTGGTGAGACTTTTGCAATAACTTTGTGTTTTCCAGGCAAATGCATAAAAGTTTACTAGTTATGTTTGTTGTTCAGGGAATCTATTCCTTGACAATGGGCACTAGGAGGGCCTGCATTAGTGGTCGAAACCATTAACCTTGCTCTATGTGTGGCTAAGAAAGACATATACATTTCTCCACAAAGTCATTCAAATACGCATTTTATGGTGACAACACAAGCATTCCTTAGTATCATCAGGTAAAGTGTTAAGTACATTCTAATAGCACTTTTTAACAGTAATTATAATTTAAAGAATATTTGTAAATGTTTGAGGTAGAATGATGAATGATGCATGATACTCACTAGCAATTTCTTACTTATGTTCTATCTTTCTGTATGTGATATTCTAGTCAAGACAAAAAGCTTTTTAACTTATTCTTTTGTCCAAGCAGGAGCTCCATATCGAAGCCTCGGGATTTCTGTAATCACCCTAGCATTAGAATTATGTTTTTATTTAAGCTTAATTTAACCACTATAATTCAAATCTGTGTGGGCAGGGGCATTGTTCATTGCTTCATGAACAATGACTGATGCATAAGTATATTTTGGTGAATGAACTAAATAATGAATAGATGTAAAATTGCTAGAGGGAATAATCACTATCACAATTCCAGGAAAATTCCCTGATTCAATTTCGCATTCTCTGCCTGTTAGATCTCGTGAATTTTTTCTTCCATTGTTAGAAGCAGAATACTTTTAAATAGTTTATGTTCTATGTCCTTCCTTTAACAAGTATTTTCTGAACTACAGAAGATGCTGCATCATCCAACTAATTCTCAAAAAATTAATTCCTTTCCTTTTGTCAGTTATAGCATAAATGGCTCCCGTTTATATCTGTTCTCTAGAAGAGACTCCTCAATTAATTAGGCTTAGAGTTGAAAAATCCGAAATTTCACAATTAACTAAATTTGAAAAGCAAGTCAGAAGAAACTAAGATAAAATTTTAATAGACATGCAAATAAATATAAATTAATATTTGATAAGAAAGTAATATTTGAGTTGTAATATGTGACGTAAAATAGAAAATAATACATAGAATTTGCAGAATAAGGTTATCTATTATGAAATGTTAATTTTCAAATGTCTTTGACATTCATATATTTGTGCTTATTAGTTTGAAAAAAAATTGTCTTCTGTTCATTTGTGAGTCTTGTTTTAATTCACTGCTGTCTGTATATTCTTTAGAACTTTACAAGGATCTCGATAGCTATCCTGACCTAGGAATTGAGAATTATGGTGTTTCCATGACAACTTTGAATGAAGTATTCCTGAAACTAGAAGGAAAATCAACAATTAATGAATCGGGTAAATAAAATGCATGAAAATTGTTATGTAAAAGTATTCACAATACTCAGTACAGCATATATTTCAGGATCAAACTGTTCCAAAGATGTGATTACAAAATGTGGGTTCATGATGAAAGTTCTTCTTAGACAAGCCTGTGTAAAAATAAAACGCATCCCTGTCAACATTGCCTTGTAGTTAAAAATATCCCATTTTTCTACATCCAAGGCTCACTGCACTCATTGTATCCCTGGGCTTCCAACAGCAATTTCAGATAAAACATTTATTCTAAATAGTTAGTTAGTATAAAACATGAACTCCCAGATCTATAACACTTAAGAACCCCAAACAATACTTTAAAAATGAAACTATTAAATTTCTGTACACCAGTGATAAACAATAAAATCTGAATTAAACATATTGTACTGTTCCACAGATCTCAGATTCTCTGGTGTCAGGTTTTTTATTCTTTTTTTTTTTCTTTATGTTAGAAATTGGACAATATCTATCTCCTATTTTCAAGGTCACAAATAGCTTACTGTCTTGTGTTCAGACTGTTTTGAAGCCGAACCTAATAAACTCTCTATTTCTGTTAAATCTACTTTTCCATTCTAACATTTTCATTTGTTCTTTTGTAGAGTTTCAGTTTCTTCACTATTTCTCATCTGCTCCTAATATTGTCCATATTTTCCAGTAGATCTTATATTTATCATAGTTATTTTTAAACTCATATATTTTAATTCTAACGTGGACCATGTGACTGATGACCCTTATCAGTAACTGACTTTGATTGATTGTTTTCCTCTTCCTTATGGGTTATATTTCCTTGTTTCTTCATATGTCTTGAAATCGTATTTTATCATGGGCATTACTATCACAAAACAGGAGCACTGAGGTAAACAATGCACAGAAAATGGCATGAATCTTACTCTGTCCACATCCATGCTGATGTGGATGGCAGAACTGATCTAGTTTGTATTTGCAGGTGTCTGGGCTTTTGCACTGGTTTTATTAGATTCAGCTCACTCCCAGTTTCAAGTGTTTTAAAGGTAGAATCAGGTCTTTCCCTTAGACATGATTTTGAATTTTAGCACTGGAAAAATTCTATATATTTCTCTATAGCCCCACTATCAGATACCTCAATAGCAGGTTAATCTCACTGATTTTCAGCCTGCCATCACTTTTCGTTTATTTATTTGTTAGTATTTCTTTATTACTTATTTGTATATATCTCTCTCATTCAGTGACTGGCCCCTAGTGGACTAATGTATTACAAAAAAGGAAGCACCCAAAAATGCTGATGACGTCTTGCTCAAGACGCTGTGCAGCTTCTTGTGTCTCTCTGTTTTTCTCAGTATCTGCCCCAGCTATTGGTGTACTGTTTCTATGCACTTAGGAAGGGCTCCATGAAAAAAAGTTGGTAGGTGGTGTAAACTCGTTTTGTGACTAAGGTACCACATGATTCTAGTCAATTATATCAGCTCACATATAACCACAGAGTTTGTGTAATCTGGGCTGCTTTCTCTTAATCTACGTTTGGTGGTTTTCTCCTTTTTCCTTTTTCTGCCATGCCCCTAAAGATGAAAGCTTCCACAGGAATCTTTTCCTCCTAGAAATGTTTTCTTCCTCTATTCATTTTAGGTAACTTTTTAGCTTTCTTTGTGCTCTCGCCCATCTGATGGATTAAAAATAACTAATAATATTCATTCCCTTGGTAAGACAGATGACAGTCTCTTGCAACTAATGAGGAGAATATCACTGAATTATTCTTTTAATATACTTTTGACCACTATTTTAAGATCCTTACAACTTCCTTCACAGTGTGTTGTTGTGTCCTGTCGTTGTACTTGTACGTTTTTGGATATGTGCTTTTTGAGGTTTGGTATTAGGCTTATTTTCACTTATACAATGGACATCATCCTGGGTATCCAGAGATTATAGAGAATACACAAAAGAATGCAGTCTCAGAAACTGTGAATAGTTTTGAAATCTCTGCAGTAACAACAATTTATAGCTAACTCTCAGTTTGTAGCTTGTCATTTACAGTTTACTCTCAATTCAGAGCCTGTCAATTTGTAGCTTAACTGAACATGTGAGATAGTTGTTTCCTTTACTAATTTTTCAAGTCATTCCTAAGCACTGTGATGACCTTGACTATTCATCTTGATCTCTGTAATGTATCGTTTGTATCCAAATTACCTAAGGTCTCCTCTCTATCCCTTTGTTCAAGAAATAAATATTTCATCTATTTCTCTATTTTAAAGCAGTAATCAGCAAAACCACATCATACCTATAGTAATGCAGAACAGTCTAATCATGATATATATCCTTAACAGAGCAAATCGCTTTTGTAAGCTCAATAAAGTTCATATGAGTTGCTTATTTTATGTTTTGCAGACATTGCTACTTTGGGAGAAGTACAAGTGGAAAAAGCTGACGACACTGAAAAGCTTGTTGAATTGGAACAAGTCCTCTCTTCACTTAACAAGATGAGAAAGACAATAGGTGGTGTGGCTCTCTGGCGACAGCAATTATGTGCAATTGCAAGAGTTCGCTTGTTAAAGTTAAAGCATGAAAGGAAAGCTCTTTTAGCACTGTAGGTATCAGAGTTGCCACAGGCTTTTTTTTTTTTAAGTCAATGCATTAAAAAGAAAATCCAAGGTATAAAAGCAAGAGAAAAATCATGAAAATTTGAGAATAGATTTTTGCATCTACAAAACTGGATAAAGTATAATACCCAGTTTAGTCAATGATCCTAGTAGTTACCTATTAGGAGATTGGTGGGTGGAATTTGTAATCTTCTAGAGACATTTGTAGAGAAAAAGTTGAAGTAATGTAAGTTTTCCTATAATGTTTTCTCTCTCAAATTCTCCACTCTTGTATGTGACAGGCGCATTGGACTGTTTTTCCCAGTATCTATATGCCAGTGTCCTACATTAGCCATTAGCTAACCATATAGCATCTGACTCTTCTCTGGGTACCCTGACTGTTTCATTATCATCCTACGGACCCTTCCCTACATGTCCTGACTTCCCTTCAACCCTCTTTAGTGAAAGTAGTTCATTCTCCTTATCTGCTGTGTATAATAGGCACCATCCCTGCTCCCAAGAAGCACATCACCTCCCATTAGCACCCTGGTTCATGTGGTACCTTGACTGTCAATCAATACTTTGTCTCTGAATACTCTAAGCAATAAAAGATACAAGACCTGGCACATAATTGGATTTCAACAAATACTTGCCAAACAAATAAGTAATGAAAATTCGTTGAGAAATTATGACAAAAAGATTTGCATGATTTAACAAAAATCTTTCATATGAATCTGGCAGCAGTGTATGGAAAGTCTAGAGAGAGTGAAAAATGGAGAAATGCCAGCCATTTAGCAAGATTTCAGACAAGATGTAATTAAAAACTGAGAATGGAGAAAGGTTCCAAAGTAAAAAGTATGACTATATAGTAAGATTTTTAAATTTATTCTAAGTGGAAAATATAGGAGAATAAGCAGTAGAAAGTAATTTTGAAATTTGAGATTGGATACTAAATAAATCATGTGACCACTAACGAAAACAGGAATTATGAGGAGTGGATATGAATAAAATTGGGAGTGAAGCACTAATGATGAATTAGGCAGCAGAAAGGGAAAGCATCGCAGTGGAAGCACAGGAGCAAGGTAGAATCTTGGCATATAAAGGACAAATATCGCATAAAATTTTATGGGATATCCAATGGCCAAAATGCAACAGAGAAAATGAACAAAGGACAAATCTATGATTTAGCCCCTCCAAAGGTAGTGAAAGGACAAACTACTCGAGAAATGTGACAGACAATTATGTGTTTAATTTTTATAATTTCTTTATCCTATTACATTATAAACTGCTCAGACAGTATTAGATTAGGAAATGACATTGCATTCATGTTGGCAATTTTCTTTTGTGTAGGCTATTAATTCTAATAGTTGGATTTTGCCCTTTTCTGGTGGAGTATATTATTATGAATATGTATCAGAACAGTTACACTTTGGAACTTTCCCCTCATTTGTACTTCCTTGCTCCTGGACAACAACCACATAACCCTCTCACTCAGTTACTGATCATCAATAAAACAGGTAAGGTGGTGAATACTTGAACTCCGAATACATTTACTGTTCAGAGCAGTACTTAGAAAACATAATCATGAGAAAGAAAATAGCTTTCCACTTATTCAGTGTGTGTTAAAAAACAATTTATGAAACTTGGAGATAATAAATACAGACCCCAAAAGAAGCAGGAATTGGGAAAGTATTTTCTTTTCTTTTACTTTTCTTTTTTTTTTTTTTTTTTTTTTTGAGACAGAATTTTGCTTTTGTTGCCCAGGCTGGAGCGCAATGGCATGATCTCAGCTCACCACAACCTCTGCCTTCTGGGTTCAAGCGATTCTCCTGCCTCAGCCTCCTGGGTAGCTGGGATTACAGGCATGTGTGACCACACCCAGCTAATTTTGTATTTTTAATATAAACGGGGTTTCTCCATGTTGGTCAAGCTGATCTCAAACTCCTGACCTCAGGTGATCTGCCCGCCTCGGCCTCCTAAAGTAGAAAGTATTTTCTAAAGGAGAAACATTATCTGATAGCAACTTGCAAAATGAAAGCATTCGTATCAAAAAAGCATTTTTAACAGGTTAATTGGGATTTGATTAACATGCCATATAATTTACCCATTTAAATGTACAATTCCATGGTTTTTAGTGTATTCGCAGAATTGTGAAACCATCTCAACAATCCATTTTAGAATATTTTCATCACCCCAAAAAGAAACCCCATATCAAATAGCAATTACTCCCATGTAGTCCTTCCCCACAGTCCTAGGCAATCACAAATTTATCTGTCTCTATTGATTTGTCTACTCTGAACATGTAATATCAATGGACTCACACAATATGTGATATTTGGTGACTGACTTGTTTCACTTAGCATGTTTTCAAAGTTTATCTATGTTGTAGCATTTATTTATGTATCAATACTTCCTTTTTATAGTTGAGTAATATTCTATTCTGTGGTTATACTACAATTTATTTATCATTCATCAGCAGATAGATATTTTTTCCCAATAATTGGATATTATGAAAAATGCTGCTATAAATGTTCGTGTACAAGTTTTTGTTTAAACATATGTTTTCATTTCCCTGGGGTGTAATCGTAAAAGCAGAATTGTTGGGTCCTGTGGTAACTACGTTTAGCCTTTGAAGGACCTTCCAAACTATTTTTCAAAGTGACTACACCACTTTATATTCATACCAGCAATTTTTGAGGGTTCCAGTTCCTACATATGTTTGCCAACACTTTTTTTTTGTTTGTTTTTTCTTACATGCATCATAGTGTATGTCAAGTGGTATCTTGTGATTTTGACTTGTATTTTGCTAATGGCCAGTAATGTTGAGCATTTTTTCATGTGATAACTGATCTGTTGTACATCTTCTTTGTAAAAATGTCTATATTCTTTGCCCATTTTTAAAATGGATTGTCTTTTTTTGTTGAGTTCTAAATGTTATTTATATAGTCTAAATAAAATTATCTTATCAGATGCAGTAGGTCTTCATTATTCAGATTCTGTATCTAAGAATTTTTCTCTCCCCTGAAATTTATTGGTAACCCCTAAATACATAACTGTTGCACTTTCATGATATTTACAGATATGCTCAAAGAAGTGAACATTTGTAGTCACCCAATGTACACATTTTCAACAGAGATTGAACAAAATGACACTGCTTTCTTGTTTTAGCTTTCATGCTATAAATATAAACAAATGCCTTTTTTTGAAGTCTATTTCATTCTATATTTTTCACATTTTTGTGTGTGTGTTTGCGGTGATTTTGATGTTTAAAATGACAGGAAGCATAGTGCTGAAGTGTCATCTAATGTTTCTAAATGGAAGAAGGCTGTGACATGTCTTTTTCTGATTTTTTTTAGTGTTTTCATTATGAACAGATGTTGAATTTGTCAAATGTTTTCTCTGTGTTTACGGAGATGATCACGTGACTTTTATATCATATTATTTTCAGATATTCAACCAACCTTGCATGTATAGGATAAACTCTACTTGGCTGTGGTGCATAATCCTTTCCATTTTCTGCTGGCTGTGGTTTTCTAGAGTTTTGTTGATAATGTTTTGTATCTCTATTCATAACAGATATTGGTCTGTAGTTTTATTCTATGGTAATGTCTTCAAAGATCGGGGTAATACTTGCTGCATATAATAAGTTGGCAAATGTTCCCTGAACTTTCTTTTTTTTTTTTTTTGTGACACTTTGTGAAAGATTGACAATTCTTCTTTATTAGGTAGAAATGTACTACTGTAGCTATCTGAGTGAGGGATTTTCTTTATGGGAAGTTTTGTAATTAGTAATTCAATCTGTTAATTGTTAAAAGTCTCTTTACATTTTATATTTCTTCTTGTATCAGTTTAATAGTTTCTTTCTAGGAATTTTTCCATTATACTGTATTATCTAATTTGTTGTTATCCAAACATATTCCATTTTAATCCTTTTTATCTGTAAGATTGACATTCATACGCTCTTTTTGTTCTTGATCTTAGTAATTCATTTTATTTTACTTTTTCTTGGTCATCCTAGCTAAGGGTTCATCAATTTTGTTGATGCTTTCAAATAACCAACTTCTAGCTTAATTGTCTCTATTGGTTTTCTATTGTCTGTGTCACTCATTTCCAAACCAATATTCTTTGTTTCTTTTCTTTCTATTTGCCTTGTATTTAGCTTGTTCCTCTTTTTTCAGTGTCTTAACACAAAAGTTTCACTTACTTATTTCATATATTTCCTCTTATTTAACATAGGTGTTTACAGCTATAAACTTCTCTCTAAGCTCTGCTTTCACTGCATAGCATAAGCTTTGGTGTATTATGTTTTAATTTGTATTTATCTCAAAATATTTTCTAATTTCCCTTGTGATTTCTTTTCTGACTCATTGGTTATTTGGGAGCAGACTTTTTAGTTTCCAGAAATTTGCGATTTTCTAAGTTTTTGTTGTTGAATTTTAAATTCCTCCCCTGTGGTCAGAGATCATAGTTTATAAAATTTCAACTTTTTTCAGTGCATTGAGGCTTGTTTGATGTCCTTGCCTATAGCTCATCTTGGAGAATATTCCTTGTGCACTTCAGAAGAATGTGCATTCTGCTGTTGGGTGAAAATTTTTATAGTTCACTCTTCAGTGCTATTTTGTATTTTGAATCTCTATTAAAAGTGCGTATATGTTTATAAATGTTGTAACTTCCTGCTGTTTTGACCCTTTTATCATTATAAAGTGTCTATTATTATTCCTAGTAACATTTTTTATCTATCTTATCTGATATTAGAAGAGCCACTCCAGTTTTTTTATGGTCTTGTTTTGCATGATGTACTGTTCCACCTCTGCTTTCCATCTATTTGTATCCACCATTTAATTTGTATCAGTGAAATTTAATATGTGTCCCCTGTAAATTTAATTTAATTTAATATGTGTTTCCTATAAACAATATATACTTGAATAGTATTTTTAAATACAGTCTTCCAATCTATACCTTTTGAATGTATTATTTATTATATTCACCTACTTTTACTGATAATGTAATATTTATATCTTCCAGTTTCTTCTTCTGAATGTCTCATGTCAGTTTTGTTACTCTATTTCTTCTTTACTGTTTTCTTTTACATTGAGTATTTTCTAGTTTAATGATTTAATTATTTTAATAATTTTTTTGGAATATTTTTGAATTATATTCTTTGTGGTTGTTTTTGGGCTTAGAATATACATCTTAACTTGTTTTAATCTGCTTAAAGTTTACACAAATTTAAGATTAATCTTACAAAGTCTACAAATACATACTTGTTCTCCTTTCTTCTCTCACCTTCTTTAAAAGGTATAATATAATATAAAGTAATGACCGTACCAATGTATTGCTGGTTTTAAAACATATAGATGTAATATGTGTAATAATAACATCAAAATGTGAAATAGTGAATGCAGCCGTATAAGATGAAAGAGTTAAGATTATTTATCATTTCTGGTTCTCTTCATTTGTTCCTGTGAATTTATATTATCATTTTATGTGATTTCCTTACTCCAATATAGCTAGGCTTCCACCTGCCTCCTTTGTACCATTGTTTTCAAATATTTTACATGTCTATATTTTATAGCCTTGATAATAAGGTTATATACATAATACATTATACAATTGCTTTTAAAATGAGTTAATACAAGAGAGGGAAAAAACATGCATTTATACTACCAATTATAAGTACATAGTTGTTTTTGTTGATCTTCTTTGGCCTTTTCACTTGGATTCAAATTGCCATCTGGGGTTATTTGCTTTCAGTTTTAAGTATTTCTTATAAGGCAAGTCTTTGTAAAAAAAAAAGTTCTATTATACCTTCATCTTTTTATTATTTTTATTTTTATTTTTATAGATTAGGATGATAAAAGTACAGTTTTGCTACATGGATATATTGTGTAGCAGTGAAGTCTGAGCTTTTAGTGTAACCATTACTCAAATAGTGTACATCGTACCTATTACTGCCATCATCTTTGAAAGCCAGTTTTGCTAAATATAAGATGCTTGGCTGAATTTTTTTCAGCACTTTGAATATTTTGCTGTGTTCTGGCTTCTTTTGTTTCTGATGAAATATCAGCTGGGTTCACATTGGTGTTTCCTTATACATCATTAAAGAAAAATTCTCTTTGCCTTTTCCTCACCATTTTTACTCCAACGGGTCTGGGTTTGGATCTCTTTTCCTATATCCTACTTGGAGTTTGTTGAAATTCTGAGATGCTCAAAGTTTTCAATCAAGTCGGTAAGTTTTCAGGCATTATTTCTTCAGGTTCTTTTCCTCTTCCTTTATATCACTCCTCTTCTTCTGGTACTTCCATGCATGTGAAATAGTGTGATTAATAATGTCCCACATTTTTCTTAGACTGTGGGGTTCTTTTTGTTATTATTCTTCAGATTGCATAATCCCATTTAATCTATCTTCAGGTTTGCTAATTCTTTCTGCTGATCATTCAAATCTAATGTTGAGCTCCTCCAGTGAATTTTTCATTTCAATTATTATACTCTCAACTCCAGAATTTCTATTTGGCTCTTTATTATTTAAAAAAAACTTTTTATTGGTATAATGTATTTGAAGAGACATTGTCATTATACCTTTCTTTACTTTTCTAAACATGTTTTCTTTTAGTTCTTTGAGCATACTTATAATAGCTGCCTTGTAGTCTGTTTTTTATGTTTGTTATCTGGGCCTACCAAAAGCAGTTCTTGTTGCTTACTTTTTTTCCTGTATGAGGGTGACATTTTCTTATTTTTTAGCATGTCTTATAATTTTGGTTGAAAACTGGACATTTAAGATAATACTTTGTGACAACTTTGGATAATGTCTTGAAGTTTGTTATTATTGTTTGCTCATTTCCCCTGCTTTATATAATTCCAATGCCATTCTTTAGAGACATAACATGTGCATTGTTCTCCTGAGATGGCAGTAAATTTGGCAGACCTTTCTTTGAGTCTTTCCCTGATCTCTCCATTAAACTGGCTAACTCTACTGGTATCACATTCAGTTGTTAGTCACCACCAGTAGCAAGCTGATTGGTCGGTTGTTTTCAAAAATGCCCATATTCACAAATTGCTCCACAGTTTAATCCAATTACAGTAATTCCCTCTCATCTGAAACATTACAAGATCCCTAGTAGATGCCTGAAACCATAGATAGTACCAAACCTAATAGCCATCAATGACAACACATTTCTGTTCATGTTTTTTGTCTACAAATTTATTGCCTTTTCCATCTTAACTAAGCACTTACCATCCACTGTGGCCATAACTTTTACAGTCAGAGGTGCAACAGCAAGACTCACATGAGTTTCTTTTTTCTTCTTCACAATTCACAGAAGAGATTTGCTAAGATCTAAGCAACCGCAGCATACAGTTTTTTTTCCTTTCCTTATTAAGTCAACACCTTTCACCTTTTCACTTAAAGTAATCAATATATGCCTTCTCTTTGACATATCCAAATTGCCAGCATTACTCCTCTTGTGCTTTGGGGCCACTATTAAGTAAAATAAGGGTTACTTAAACACAGCACTGTCATGTTTTGATAGTTTATCTGATAACTGAGGTGGCTACTAACTGACTAATGAGTAGGTAGCATATGCAATGTGGACACACCAGGCAAAGAGCTGATTCATATCTTTCACAGTTCAGAGTGGACAATATGAGATCCATCAAGCTGCTCAGAATGGCATGCAATTGAAAACTTATATATTGTTTATTTGTGGAATTTTTCATTTTGTATTTTAGAACTTCAGTGGACTAAAAGTAACTAAAACAATGGAAAGTGAAACCATGGATAAGGGAGCACTAGTATAAATATGGTCTTGTTTGTAGGAAAAGTCTTTGAGGCCAGTTATTGAGGTTTGTCCTCGCCACAGCAGGGCTCTTCTTAACTATCTGTTTTGCTGCTCTCTATAGTAAACTTTTAGCTGGTGTATGGTTTAACCTAGTGAATTGCAGTCTCCTGTCAGTTGCTTACTAACAAAATCTTGATGGTTTTTAGTGCACTCTTAGGCCTGAACCTTCCCAAACTCTCTTCCAACTAAAGTTAGTTTCCTCAGGGAGAGTTTTAGCACATACTGTTCTTACGGCCTGCCTCTGCTCCTGAAGCAAGAATCTCACTGTTGCTTCAGATTTGGAAGCATGGATCATGCCTGATTCTCTTAGTGTGGAGCCCCTGTTTTATGAGCAGGGTACTTGGCAAGGGTGGTAACCTCTGGTCTTCTCAGCTTGCCTCTCCTGTCATGGAAACTCTGCCCTACAGTGAGATGGGACAAGGGTGATTGTGCCCTGGTGTTTTTGGCCCCTTATGCCTATGGGAGAGCTTCCACCTTAGGATCAGGGACTGGGTAGAGGAAGAGACCTCCAGATCTCTTAGCCATTCTTACCTGGTATTGATCGTCTGCAACACAGATGTGGGGAAATGAGAAAACTTGATGGGAAGCCCCTCCCAGGAAGACACTGTAGCCCTGAACTGGGCTTGGGGAAGAAGGATCCCTGGTTCTTGGCTACACCCTTTTAGAGTGAAGCTTCTGTTAGATAGATCTGGGAAGGAAGTGGGGAGTGGAGGGATCAAGTGATGACTCAAATGCCACAATTTCTTGGTGTTTTTACTTAGATTTAGTAGATTTTATTAAATACATGTGTCATCATTTTCTGTATGCTCTTAGAACAATTTTAAAAGATTTTAATTTGTTGGATTTTAAGGAATTTTTATAAGTTATGATTGTTTTTCTGGGGAGAAGGTCTACAGAGCTACTCACATTGCTAGTCTACATGTTGTCTTCCTGTGTCAAGAAAATTTTGAAAATTAATTAATAATCTAGCAGTAGTAAAGTGAGTTTTAGCAAATTTGGTGGTTAATCAATAGAAGTTATCTGTATCATTAAAGGCTTCTTGGTTATGGCCATTCATTGCAAGATTCTAAAAAGAAATTCATGTTGAAAGACATTTGGTGCTAAAAAAATCTTTTACAATAATAGTAATCATAAGCAAATAAAAATATCATGAAGTACAATAAAAAAAATTTAAAAAAATCATGAAGTAATTCCATGAGAAATAAATAGATATTTTAATTCACATTAGCAAGCATGTGGAAAATATCCTGGCAGTCCATATTACTACATCACATAATAACATTAATTGTAATTTGACTACACAACTTGACATTAATTTTTTTAAGTTTTGTGATACCTAATGTCTTTACACATTAGGGGCAAGTATTGATGACTTTCTACATTCTTTGGAACACCAGAAGATAGCTTTAGAAGTGGATGCATTTGGAACTAGAAATGGCACAGATGACCCATCTTATAATGGAGCCATCACAGTATGTGGTAATGAAAAGGTATGTAGGTCTCTAATAATCTTTCTGAAAAAAATGTGAAAAGTTAACATAATATCAATATACTCAGGCTTCCAACTTCAGAAATAAAAATGAAAAACAAATACTGTTTTCATTTATTACTTAGTGAATTGTATTCGCTGGCATAAATAATTCATGTATCAATCATTGTCTACTGGCACAAACTATTAGCAAAATATATGCCATAGAATACCTACTGTCAAGTCCATATTTAAGTTCAAAATTTTTATATTTCCTCTCAAAGATTTTATAATACATGTATTCCAAAACTTCTGTTTTGTTCTTAAGCAATAAACACTGAACATGTGATTCTAGCCTCAAGCAAGATATCTAGTGTCCTAAATAACAGATACATGATTTTGTTTTACTGTACACATGTTTTGATTTACTTATAGTGTATGCTTTTACTTACACAGTGTTTGGCCTTGTATTTTGATTATTTGATACCATATAAAAACATAATATTTTAAATTTAAATATGGAATTTTGACTTTTTTAGAAAACAGAATGAAGATATATGAGAACTTATATTGTTATTTGTTATATTTTAGAATTACAGCTTTTCGTTAGCATGCAATGCCAAAAGATTGAATTGCTTCCCAGTTCTTATGGGCGTTGTTAGTAATGGGCTACTTGGAATGGTTAAACCATCAGTACATATTCATACTGAAAGAGGTACATTTTTGGGGGTAAGTATATACAATCTTACAATTCCTGACTCTCTTCTATCAGGAATCTCCCAGATCATCCATTTAAATGCTAGAATCTTGTTTTTATTGAGTAAACCACTGCATAATAAATTAACATTGGACTCATTCTAATTCTGTGACTTTGGAAAATCAATACCTTTTCAGAGCCTCATTTTTTTAAAGTAAAATAAAGCTAAAAAACCATTTTTTAAAGAGAATATGAAGCAATAAAAATGAAATCGTACAGCACTGTGACCAATACAAGAATAATGAACAAATGAAACAAAGGAGAAAGGAAGGAGTGAACAAATGAATGAAGGAAAAAAATGAAGCAAGGAACAAAGGAAGAAAGGGGCTTTATTATTACTTTTAGAAATTTTACAAAAGAAATTCAAGACAAAGTTCAGGCTGGGATTGCAGACTGTCTACATTAGAATTACTGCAGATTCTTGTCAAAAATATTAATTCCCCTGCCCTACTCCAGACCAATCAAACCACTTTTCTTTGTGGGGATGGTGAGAGGAGGGAATTTATTTTTAAACAACAGTCCAAGTGATTGGAATATACACAGCTCTTTAAGTTCAGAACCAGAATACCTATCACAGTTTGTAATGATTCATTTTTACTTATTGTTACATATATTTCTCCCTATCATAGAGTTCTTTGAACACAAATATCATGTGTTTTTTAACACTATGTAAATATTAAATACCTTGTACCTAGGAAAAAACCTGTAACGTGATAAACATGAAACAACTTACTTGTTAAGTACATAAGTAAGTGTTAGAGTCATCAAATTATCTATATCACACTCCTGGGTTTTATGATAATATATATGGCTAATAATCATGTACTCATGTATACATAAAATAGACCACATCTCTGTCATTCTTTTACATTTACTTTTAGAGGCAGGGTCTCACTCTGCCACCCAGCTGAAGTGCAGTGGTGGGATCATAGCTCATTGTAACCTCGAACTCCTGGGCTCAAGAGATCCTCCCATGTTGGCCTCCCAAAGTGCTGGGATTACAGGTGTGAGTCACTGCACCCAGCTGCCATTATTATTTTTGTATGCTTCAGCAAGATCTTCAGTTACCTTCTCACACTGTGTTTCACTGTGTGCTCACAGTAAAACTTGAGTAAAACTTCCTTTAATTAAGGATGTGCAAGAAACTTAATCATTAAAGTAAAAGATTTTAGTCACCCACCAAGTATGAATTAATTTTGGAATATATGCTATGGTTTATTTAATTAATGTTTTGTGACTGTGAAGACCTTTTAGTTTTCTGGTTTCTGAGAGCAGTATAAAATAATTGGGCAAATTGCCTCAGATTTCTATCTATCAAGATATCCTGTTCAGCTAGAAAGAATTAGATACCATTCATTATTGGAGCTAATAATGAATAAATTAGCTCAGCTGACTCTGTATCTGTGTGCCTGATATATTCACTTTAGCCAATATCCCCAGCAACTCATTTCATTCTCTATTCTACTTTACCTGCTCATTGCCCCCAAACTTAGTTCCCGAACTTGCTTCTATCCTCCCCAAAGTCAACAGATTGGCCACTAAGTACTGAACTCAGAGTATTCTGGAAGCATCCCAACAATAAGCTGGAACCTTAGCAAGTGGCTTTCTGGTGACCAAGCTGAAGACCACCAGGGTCTGGCTATAACTTTCTTCAGTAGTGTGTTTGATCAAACAAGCAACTATGTGAATCATGAAAATAACATGGGACTGGCTTTCAAGACAGTTTGTGATCTTTTATCCTTAAAGATTGTGACAAACAGGAGCAACAACAGATGGAACTAGGGAAAGGTTTTCTTGGTGTTTTTGCTTTCCCTTTTAGTACTTCATCTCTACTTTTGAATCCTCAACCAATATTTATCTGGTCTCATGGTGTACCTAAAAAACTAACTTACTATCACTGTACCCATAAAATGTTGGGTGTTTTTTGAGTCAAGCTGTGACATTTGACATAAAGGTCAGTTAAGAAATTGAATGTGTCAACTGTGAATTATAATGTGTTATTTAGCACCAAAATAAATTTTAGAATCATAAGGCAAGAAAAGAGAAAAATCTTGCTCTTATTATTTTCCAAATGTTACCAGTGCATTCATCTTCTTCAATTGCTTATTTATAAATTTGAGTATAAAGCCAAGATTTAAGTGTCAAAACTGGAAGGATAATGAGAGAGTCTGGGAATCTCAAAAGGGACATAAGGCAGAATTATGTAAACTTAGTCTAAAATTTCTTCATTCAATTCATTGTATCTTTTGCATTTTCAGAATGGACAGAGCTCTCCACTCAGATTTCTGGTATATATCATATTCTGGCTGATTTTAGCATCAAGTTGCCCACCTTACATTGCCATGAGCAGCATTGATGATTATAAGGTAATAATGAGTAATTGCAACTTCCATTATTTTGCATAATTGGAAGCTGAAGGTAATTTTACAGGAGTTTTCATAAGAAAACGTATACATGCTTTCTGAATTTGAATAGCAAATTCAGACATAAATTCTAAGTTATAAAAATAAAAGAAAGTTTTGTAAATTGAAATATATAGATAAATAAGTGATAGAGAATTATTCTGAACTTTATTTGGATATGCCAACAAACTAGAATAGACAAAATAACTGGAAAAAAACAAAGTTGGAAAATATGCTTCTGATTTCAAGACTCACTACAAATTTTTAGTAATTAAGAATGTGTTGTATTAAGAATAATTATGTAGATATTTGAAATGAAATACACATTTCAGAAATAAACCCACACATATATCAATTGATTTTCAATAAAATTACCAAATAACTTAAATGGGGGTAAGATTAGACTTTTCAACAAATTGTGGTGGAACAAGTTGATATCATTCTGAAAAAAAAAATTTCTAAACATCCATCATACCATGCACAAAATTAATTTGAAATGAATCACAGATCTTGCCATAGGTGATATTTTTCAGATAGGGAAAAAGAATCCTATGTAATTTTTTAAAAAGGTAACTTGAACTTCATCAAAGTTAAAAGCTTCTGCTCTTTATAAAACACCAATAAAAAACAAAAGGCTGCGGAGCTCGGTGGCTCACGCATGTAATCCCAGCACGTTGGGAAGCCGAGGCGGGCAGATCATCTGAGGTCATGAGTTCGACACCAGCCTGACTAACAAGATAAAACCCCGTATCAACTAAGAATACAAAAGTTAGCTGGGTGTGGTGGTGTGTGCCTGTGATCTCAGCTACTTGGGAGGCTGAGGCAGGAGAATCGCTGGAACCCGGGAGGCAGAGGATACAGCGAGCTGAGATCATATCACTGCACTCCAGCCTAGGTGGCAGACTGTGACTCCATCTCAAAAAATAAATTAATTAACTCATTTTAAAAAATTAAATAAAAGGCAAGCCACAGGCTGGGAGAAAAATATTCACAATACTTATATATGTGACAAAGATTTGTATCAAGAATATGTAAAGAACTCTCATACCTCTGTAATAGAGGATAACCTAATTTTTAAAATGGATAAAGTGTTTGAATATATGCTTTACCAAAGAAGATGTACAGATGGAAAATACTCCCATGAAAAGATGTTTAATGTCATGAGTAATCAGGAAAATAGCCTCAATGAAATAGCTCTACACACTCAACAAAATTAATAATGTTAGAATGACTATCCATATCAAGAGTTTATGAGGATGTGGAGAAACCAGAACTCCCATGCATTGGGTGGAAATGTAAATTGTACAATCACATTGTAAAATAATTTGGCTGTTTCTCATAAAGTTAAAAACATACTTATTGTTATGACATAGCAATTCTTCTCCTATTTACTCAAAAGAAAACATCTTTCCACATAAACACTTGATGTGTCTGAACAGCATTAGTCATAACAGCCAACAACTTGAAATGACCCAAGTGTCCCCCAAACAGTGAATTGATAAACAAATTCTGATATAGCCATACAATGGAATACTACTCAGCAATATAACAGAAGGAACAACTAATAAATGCAGGTGAATCTCAGAACCATTACACTGAGGGAATGATAACCACAAATGATTAGGTACTTTTAATTAGGATGATTTAATTTATATAAAATTCTTAGAAAAGTAAAATTAATCTACAGTGACTTAAGGCAGACTCGGGGTGTGGGGGGTCACTTGTAACAAGTGGTAAAGGCTATGGACAGCAAAGTATCATGGGAAACTTCAGAGGGTGTTCGATGCCTTACCTGTGATTGTGGTACAGGCATATATGCATTCAACAGACCTCATTCAACTATATAAGTAATATGGTTACTTTTTCTTGTTTGAGAATTATACCTAAAAAAATTAATTAAAAAGAGATTGTTAAAATAAAAGGAAATGATATTTTTGAAAATGTGAGAACTTGAAAAGATAAAGAGAAAATTTTAATATGGAACTGACAACCTACAAATTTTTATTTACAGACACTCTTTCATTAATCCAAATGAATCTATAATGTGTCTACAAATTACCTGAGAATCTTGTTTAAAAGATGATTCTGATTCAGTAGTTCTGCCGTGGAACCAGATTTTGAGTGGCAATCACAGGTGGTGAATTTATATGATTAATCAACTCAGGTCAACTTGCATTGGCTTTACTTACAGGTTTCAAAAAAATGTCCTTTAACACTCAATTTTTGTGACTTTATGAAAAAAGTCCATGAAACCTCCTGTAAGCATCTCTACTGTGTCATCTTCATCTGTTTCATTTTTTTTCTCTCTCTATTGCCCACAAAAAGAGTGTGCGATTTATGTGATGTTCCCTTTCCAGGTGGAACATGCAGGAATCTCAAGAAATTCTTTTTAGCAGTGTGATGTAACTATGAGCCATTCTGCTATTAACATAATCCAAACTTTAAAACTTCCTCCACAGGAAACATGAACACTTTCTTTGGCTTTTGTGAGGCCACAATTTCTCCATGTTTATTCTAAGACTGTCCATTGTTCGTCTCATTTGGAGATTCTCATTCCTCTGTATAATCTCTAAATTTCTGAAATCCTGATATTGGCCCTTGGCTGTCTTCTCATGTTAGGTGCCATTCTGTCTTAGGCAAGCCCATCTAGCTCCATGGCTTCAAATCCCCTCTACCAGCTGGTCACCTCCAGATCTGACTCTATCCCAGATCTATAATTGTATCTAATTTGACCTCCAATGTTGATACAAATCCCTTCTCAGCATTTCCACTATAGGCAACACAGATGTCTCAAGCTTTGTGCTTCCAAACCTGAACTGAATGTATAGCTACCTTAATGTATTCCCTCCTTCCTACTTTATTCATAAAAGCAGCACCACATGCTCAGTCATGTCTAAAGATCCGAAAATCATCCTTCATTCTTCTCTCACCTCCACTCATGTGTTGAGTCAATCATCAATTCCTTACCAAGTCAACTACCTGCATAGACCTGTGTCTGATGTTGGGAAGCTCTGATATGAATCTTTAGGTCAAATTATGTCCCAGGCAGAAACATCATTTAGCTCATCAAAACTCATCAATAAATGAATTTAAGTATTTTTTTTTAAATTCACAACTATTAGAATAGCTTAATGTATAAACCTATTGATTATACTGAAAACCACAACACTTCATAAGTACTTTTAAAACATGTAATTTAGTATGTTTATTGCAGAATGACAATGTAAAATATATTTATATTTATAAATGTATTTATATTTATGTACATACACATAAATATTTGAATGAGTGATAAATATATGAATATGGATTATGGCAGAACAACCCAATTTCTTTTATTCCAATTAAAGGATAAAGCAATTATATGTGTGTGTATGTGTATATGTATATGTACATATACATATATAGGTACTTCAAATCACTATGATGAGAAGTTAGTTGTTTAGAGGAACTGTCTTTCCCACTCACCCCTACCCCCTTGTAAGTCATAAAATCACTGTTTTGTTTGCCACAGTGTTCATGCCTTGATTATTCTAAGGTCTTCATTTACATATTTCTATCAGGTGTGTGATGGACATCAGTGTAGTTCATTAAGGCAGCAGACTGGTTATTTACGTTTGTAACTACCCACATCCCTTAGTCCAGATTACATTTGTAGCCATAATCTAAAATTGTTACAAATGAAGATTTTGCTGGAATAGTTCCTTGCATAATCCACATTTTCTTAAGCAGCAAACTTTGTATCTTTGCTGTCTTCTAATTAGAACAGAGCTCGATCCCAGCTACGGATTTCTGGACTCTTCCCTTCTGCTTACTGGTTTGGACAGGCGCTGGTGGATGTTCCCCTGTACTTCTTGATGTTCGTTTTTATATATTTAATGAGCTACGTTTTAGATTTCGAAGAAATATTTGTAACTGTAATTCATATTATTCACGTAAGTGACAATATTCAAGTAAGTGAAATATTCACAATATCATTGTGTGATTTAATTTGAAAATTTGAAATATTTCCATCAATATTTTTACGGCCATAAATTAAAGAACTGTAAAACCCTGGGCTATGACAATGTTTTGGATCCTGAATGTTTTTCTTGATTGCATTTGTATTTAACTAAGCTTCACATTCCTGTTGATTTTAGGTCCCATGTGCTGTTGGTTATTCCTTTTCTCTTATCTTCATGACATATGTGATTTCATTCATCTTTCACAAAGGGAGAAAAAATAGTGGCATTTGGTCATTTTGTTTCTATATTGTAAGTATGTTTCCTGTGGATATATACTGTATATATTCAATATATAATTCTGAGCTAATCATTTAAATTTTGCCCTTTAAATATGGTCTAAAATATTTTACATTTACTTTATATATGGATTCTGTTCAAAATCTGCACTTTTTTCATCCTTGTCTTTCTTTAAAGTAGCCAAATTGTTTCTAGGACTATAAAATACTGAGCTAGAAGGAAACCTGTAAACCATCTATATCTTCTATTTACTGAAAAAGAAATAAGCCCCAAAACCCTCATAAACACAAGATTACAAATTCTGTTACTAACATGGTTAAAACTAGAAACTACTTCACCAAACTCCCTACTGAGAATTAATTTTGTAAAGCCATCTTTCTTTTGTCTAAATTAGGAGGAAAAATGTGTATGATTTAAGAGTATGTATTCTAATCCTATGATTTCAGGATGGCAAAAGTAAATTATTAATTCAAAAAATAACTGTTGACTTCTGCAGTATGTCCAAGTTAAGATTAATAATGAGAGAAAAGATATTAAACAGACAGTTTTAACCCTGAAAGAGCTCTCAAAAGATAAACAGTTAAGTCATCAGCCACTTACTAAAACAGAGTCATGAGTTATTTTCCATCTTAAGAGCCTATTATACAACTGAATAAAGAGGTCTATGAAAAAAACAGATAAAGGAGAGATTCATTTATGAAAATGAAAGCAGAGATTTCTTATAAAAGGTGAAATCTGAAAAAGAGTAAGATTTCAGCCAAGAAAAGTATGAGGTGTGAATAGAAATAATGAACAGAAACCTAGAAGGGAAAAAGCTCATGCTGATCCTAGGAACTGGTGATAATCTCGTCTAGACATGAACAAAAAACAAGGTGCAGAATGGCCATGGTCTTAGTTATGGAAAAAATAAAATGATGGCTGCCCTTAAATAATGTGCTCAAGAATTTATTCTATGGGCTATGGGATGCCGTAAAAGTTTCTAGTGCAGAACATAAATAGGATTAGAGATAAACTTGGAGGAAGAATACTTTGATAGCCATAAAGATGATGGTTTGGAAGACAGAGAAATTAGAAGTACAAAACTTTCAAGAAGTCATTGCAGTGTTTTATAAGGTAAAATGTGAGGGCTTCCAGTGTATCTATCACTTTCTCTTATCCCTGAAATTTGTATTTTAGTACTTCTGCTTAAGCCATTCCATGTTGTTAAATGCTTTTATTTTACCATTGGTATAGTTACCAAAAGTCTCCTATTCTTGTTGATTTATTATGTTAGATATCAATTTCAATTTTATTCTTTGTTTTTTGCTTATATACTTTTTTTTTTAGTTTATCTACTTTAATTAAAATATCATATATAGTGGTGCTGGGTGTACATTGGAAGACCTAGGTGAGTGGATCACTTGAGCCCAGGAGTTAGAGATCAGCCTGGGCAACATGGTGAAACCCCATCTCTACTAAAAATACAGAAATGTTGGCTGGGCATGTTGGTGTGTGCCTGTAGTCCCAGCTATCTGAAAATCTGAGGGAGGAATATCACTTGAGCCCAGGAGTTTAAGGCTGCAATGAGCCATGATCATGCTACTGTACTTCTGCCTGGGTGACAGAGCAAGACTCCATCTCAAAAAACAGAGAAAAAAAAATCTATATATCAAATCCTAGATTTATCAAGTGATACCTCATTTGTGAAACCCTAGGCAAAGGAATTTGGCTAAGTCACTAAAATAAAATGTTAATGAAGATATACCAATTTCAGCTTGGGTTGTGAGGTTGGAGTTGAAATTAGTAATATCTTCAAGATGAGCCATCTCAATTTGGAACTTACATTGAAATTCAGAATGGTTAACATTTATATTTACTTTTTTTTAGATCACTTTATTCTCTATGGCTGGATTTGGTTTCAGTATCATTGACGTGGAAATTCCATTTCTCTTCACCTTTTTAGTGCCACCTTCCACAATGATTGGCTGCTTGTTCTTATCTTATCATGTAAGTAATGACACAGTCTGTCCCAGTGCCCTGAAACTCAGGACCAATTGTGAAGCATTGCCCAATGTGGAAGGTATACTACAACATGTTTAAAATGCATGGCGTTGGAAGATTTCCACCTCATGGAATCCAACTGATTTTCTCCCAGATAAGACAATATGTTCTAGCTGACTTGTAATGGAAAATCTGGTCCTTGTTAATATATGGGGAGGAAGGGTAAGGGGTGGTGGGAAATAGAGCAGTCCTTATACTCATTGGGGGCCTTATTCCTTCCTGGATATGCTCGACTTTCGAAGGAAGCAAATGAAATGTTCCTGATCTTTGGGATTTCAGAGTTCTAAAGAAGCACCCAATATAAACAAAGTCTTTTTTTTCTGGCTGACTGATACCTATACTCCTGCAAAAGGAAGGAAATTACAGTACATGAGTGAAGAGTTATCTATGGGAAGGGGAAAGGAAGAGAAAGGGCCCCACAGAGAGAAACAATGGGCACAGGCAGGTGTGAAGTTCTGTGTGAGAAGAATGGAATAAACTCTCTCTCACTGTTTGGGGAGGTTAGCACGGATCTCCAGGATTCTCTCGCCGGGTGATTGGTAATTAATAAATCCTATTGCTTCAAATAAAAGCTCATCAACCTTGAGAGGAAGGAAGACAGCCCTTGCTATACAGTTTAGAAAGGGCGCTTAGCTCACGCCTGTAATCCCAGCACTTTGGGAGGCCGAGGCGGGTGGATCACAAGGTCAGGAATTTGAGAAAGGGCACTTAGGTGATATTCATGGTCAAATGTTAATAGGGCTGTTTAGGGCCAATTCACATATATGTGGACAAAATTCAGGAAACAAAAAACTTCCTGTTTAACAATTGTCTTTTCTTTTGCAGCTCTTCTTAGTTCCTATCTTTGGTGGAGAGCCAAAGAATGTACACGCAGTTCTGGTATTCCTAATTGTAAGAACACAGTCCTCTTTAAAAATTATTACTTTTTACTCAATTTAATAATTTTTATTCCTGTACATACTGTGAAAATTTTTTATTAAGTTAGAGATATAGATATCTATAGCTCAAAGAGATACAATGCTTATAAAATCTGGAAGAGTTATTTTTACAAAGATCAACTGACTAGAAAATGTGCCTCCCAAACTTTAAGGACATAACTCTTAGAGGAGATGAGAAAGTAATGATGTCACATAACTATAGTTGTTTCCAATGTTTCTATAAAAAAGATTGAAAATGAACTTGATAGTTTTATAATTTGGTAGATATGTTATTAGAAATTTGTAATTATTTTATTGAACGTATTTTTGTAGAAGTTCAATTATTTATAGAGCATCTCTGATATTAAATAATTATCTTTTTATGTTTCTAACTGTGCATCTCTCTTTATTCTTAGCCTTTCCTTCATTTTATCATTTTTCTTTTCATTCTTCGATGTCTGGAATGGAAGTTTGGAAAGAAATCAATGAGAAAGGATCCTTTCTTTAGGTTGGAAAACTCAAATCAGATTTTTATTTTGTTGGTTAATATTGTAACTTTTTAATGCATAAATCAAATCATTAACAAAGAGGTACCAAGTGCTAGGATAGGCTGGAGTAGGAACCATGTGCCCAGACAAATAATACAGATCCAGATACCTAAACCCAAGCAGATTATGATCTAGTGGAAGAAACAGACCTGAAACATGGAGTGTTAAGGCTCTATCTGACACTGCACAGTGGAGCACCGAGGAAAGTTCCATGTGACCAGTACCATCTAAGAAACAGTATATTGCCAGTTGAAGAAATGCTGTCCATTCAGGAGGAGGGAACAGAATGATCTACTGGCCAAGGACACCAATAGCTGTGTTCTTTCCTGGTAGCGAGCACCCCAGTCATTGGATCACAGACTGGTTTTGCTATTAATGGGACTTAAAAGCTGAGACTGGTTTTGGCACCATACAAAGAAGCAACCATAAGCATCTTACTCCCTCTGTGTCTCCCATACCACATCAACTTCATCTTTTGCTATTATAGAAAGTTGGATGGGAGACTGCCAAGATGAAAGCAGACATTTAGGAAATCTTCTCAGATCAATATGGAGGAGGCATGTAAGGGAAGAGAGACTAGAATAAGTATATCCTAAATATAAGCAGATTTAGAATGGAGAGAAAAAGTAAATATTCCAATTCCACATATTCCAAAGAAATGATCAGGCTTAACAAGAGATCAAGCATCTAACTTGTATGTTATTAGAAACTCCTCATTACAAATATCCTGTCCCATTTTCCTCATGAAAACATAAGACATCAACATGTTGGTGTCAAAGCTAGTGTTCCCAGAAAAATTACTTTATTGAGTTATGATATAAGAATCCTTTGTCAGCTATTAGGTTTCAAGTTACTATTGATATTGATAAAAACATATTTGTATAGATAAGCAAGGAAGTTGTAAGGGGATGGCAGTCATAAAGGGAGATTATGATGGTTTGTTAATTGCTCATACTACTCAAAAATAAGCTTTAAAGAATGCAACTTTTGATACAAAGATCAAAGCCAGAAATCAATTATTAATAGATGGTTTTGACCCTAGAATTTATCCAAGAAGTAGTGATGTATGTCAAAATCCAGAAGAACCAGAAGGGGAAGATGAAGATGTTCAGATGGAAAGAGTGAGAACAGCAAATGCCTTGAATTCTAATTTTGATGAGGTAAAATGTAACACAAATGTTTTTTATTAGTCAACCTACTAGTCTAATTCTCAAATAATCTTGAATTTCTCTATTCCTTACAAATGAGAATCACTATTTTAGTAGGTAGCTGCCGTTTTTGCAACTAAGCAAGCAGATTAAAAGTCAATTCTTTTGTTGTTCTTAGAATAAATTAAAAATATTGTGCAGTAGAAATTATTAAAGCCAAGAAAGAATTTCAGAAACTGAGCTCAGCAACAAACATCATTGCTTGTTGGAGAAAGCACACAGTACAAATTTAGGGTCAAGTCCAGCCCACAGCATTTGTTTTGTTGTTTGAGGATAAATCAGTGCTTCTCTAAATCTCATTGCCCCTGTTTGTTCTGAAAGGACAGGCAAGCTGTATAAAATAATGTGTTTCTGAAAAAAAACTTCTTTTGCAGGAGAGGAAATGATAGTCTCTTCTCTCCAAAACCAAGTGTTAGGATAGGGGCATGGCCAAGGAGCATGTCACCAAATAGAAGTTCTTCTCTGATGCATGGCTTGGGCAACAAAGGGTCCAACCAGTGGGAAGATGAAACTTTGTATCAAAGTTAATGGAGAGAATTAAGGTCTGTCACAACTTCTTGTCATTTACAGAAGCCAGTCATCATTGCCAGCTGTCTACGCAAGGAGTATGCAGGGAAGAAGAAAGGCTGTTTTTCCAAGAGGAAGAATAAGATAGCCACAAGAAATGTCTCCTTCTGTGTTAGAAAAGGTTGGCCATGGGGCTCTTTCACTGCTGGCTTAGAGTCCTCCTTAGAGCTTCCTGGCTCCTAATGAGCATTATTCTGGACACCACCTCTTGGTTCACATGCAGACCCAGAGGAGAGTGACAATGACAGCCTCTTTTACATGTTTCATTTCTAACTTAAATTAATTCACCCCACGAAGAGGAGCCTAGTCACATCTACAATGAAACCGTAAGCTCTCTAATAAGATGAACTTCTGAAATCATAACATTTCTATTAAATGAACACAGTTGGTTTCCTCATGTTCATTGCTTTTCACAAAAGGACTGACAGGTTGTGCTAGCACACTCTGAAGGTGAGGCCAGTAAATGTTAGATGCCCTCAGTTTGTGCCATTATTGCACCAAGGTTAGAACCACAGGAGACAGAATCTGACTCACTTGGCTTCCAAGAGTGATTTTGCCACTTCCCATCAGTGTGACTTTGCACAAGTAACCTCATCATTGAGAGCTTCTGCCCCAACTACATAAGAAGGGGCTACAATAACAACTTCTCAGGGTGGTTGTGATTATTAAATGACAACTAATAGCAAATGCTTGTCACATAGTGAGACTTCAACTATGTTTTACTCTTAATGTCACCATTAAAGTAGATTAATATTAAGTATAACCCTTTGTTTTCAGGTGAGGTTTTAGGATTATTAGGACATAATGGAGCTGGCAAAAGCACATCGATTAAGGTGATAACTGGAGACACAAAACCAACTGCTGGACAGGTAGGTGAATTAGGTGCAAAATATGTTATCTAGTGGTGAAATAGATTTATAAGATTTGATGACCTTAAAATCAACAAATGTCGCTTAAGCATTAGATAACTGAAGTGATTAATGAAATACACAGGAGAATAAATTCACAAATTATCACTTAAATGCACACAAAATTTAAGCCTGAAAGGGTGTCGCCAAATCCTAAAGGTGTTGCTTTTCCAGCCAAAACCTCTGTACCAGTGGCACCTTTGCTTAAGTTTTGCTCAGACCCACTGGACTCATTCTGCCCACTCAGCTCAGCAGGCTGCCGGTTTGTGTTACCAGCCCAGATCCCGAGCCTGCCAAGGGCAAGCCAGATGCAGAGCAGTGGTGGGTGTATGAGCAAGCATGGGATCTGGCTGCTGCACACAGCCAGGCATGCTGCCTGCAGCGGGGCAGGCAGCTCCAAGCACTGACACAGGCACCAGCTCCATGTAAAGCTGTGGCTGGACAAGGCATACTGCAAGCAGCTTTCACTGCAGGCACTGAAAAGCATAGTGGCATCCAGAAGCTTGGAGATGACAGGAAGCACAGAGCCCTAAAGAAGGTGTCACAGTCCTGGCTCAGGGACTCCCTAAGTCTGGGCTCCCTGTGACAAGCAGGAAGCATGTTTCAGTGCTGTTTGTGTTACAGCTCTTTTAGTCCCACCATTCAGCAGGTCCTGAGCTCTTGTCCCACATCCAGGAAGAATGAGGCATGTGGACAGCTGGAGATGAGGAGCTTCACTGAGTGACAGAACAGCTCTCAGGAGACCCAAAATGGGTAGCTCCTATTTACAGGCAGGTCATCCCAATGACTATCCAGCTCTCAACTGAGAGGAGATCCAAAGTGGGTAGCTCCTTTCTGCAGCTGGCAGTCCCTACATCTGTGTGAATCTGGCTGAGTCCAGGATTCTTATAGGCTCAGAAGGGAGGAAGTGTGGGCTGATTGGTCTGTGGGTGGCCATGGGCAGGCCAGGAAAAAGCACCATAAGTTCTCATTCTGGGCCACAAACTCCATCTGGAACTGGCACCCAGGCTTCAGGCCATCCCTGGCCTGAAGTTGAGGTTTCACCAGGGACCCACTCCTTTCTATCCAGGAACCTGTCTGCCTCCAGCCATCAACATGCCATCCATGGCACCCAGGCTGTTTGTGCTGAGGGGCACCTGCAGGCCTGTGCCAATCTCCCATCAGCACCCCCCAGCCTCTTTCCCATGCTTGTCAGGGCTCAAAGTCCAGAGGGGGCTGAGGTGGCAGGAGGCTGGCATGCCAGTGTGACCCTGAGTGCTCACACACCTGGCAGGGTTGTGACAGTGCCTGGGCTTGGCCACAACTTTGCTTCAAAATTGGAGCATGCACCAGCCCCCTGGGAGCACAAGGATGCCCCAATTGAGTAAAGGGCAGGGCTTCTGCCTGTTTCTGGCCTCCACCAGCTCCCCAGAGTGCACAGCCCCAGCCACACCTCCACTGCTACAGCCAGCATCTTCACTGTGGCTGCTCCACACAGGCTGCCACTGCCATTAAGGGATAATTATTAAAGTCATTAAGATGGCTCCCTTGCTGCAGCCAGCATCTTCGCTGCAGTGGCTACAGACAGGCTGTGGCCACCATCAAGGAGTAATTATTATTATATTTTTATTATTATTTTTTAATTGTACTTTGGTTCTGGGGTATATGTGCAGATCATGCAGGATTGTTGCATAGGTACACACATGGCAATGTGGTTTGCTGCTTTCAAGGAGTAATTATTAAAGGCACTAAAAGAGAATGTTCAGCATTAGAGCTGAAATCAATGCCAGAATTCATACAAATCCTATTTATACTGCCATCAGTCACATGGATTTGCATTTTTAGTGAGCACTGTCTTTCCAGTATGTAATATTTAGTATTTAGTAAAACTTTTTAAAAAAACTCTGTATTAGACAGTTGTTCACAAAGTGCTTAGCTATTGGAACACACGTTTTTGTGCAAATGCAGCTATTTCTTGGGAGTGTTTTCAAGAAATAGCTCAAAAATGAGATACAAGGAAGTGAAATTGACTTTAATTGTACTTGCAATTTAGTTGTATAAGGTGGCTAGGCAAACAGAAAAAGAGCTCAGGTTTATCTGACAGAGCAATATCATGGGGTAGAGATAAAACATTTTTCTCTCAAATTCTATGGCAGAAGGTAGAAAACCTTAAGAACTCTTTTACAAAGAATGTCCAGGGAAAGTGCTGAACAGAATATAAGGCACAGGTCTGTGAAACTGTACCATGGGAAAGGGGCTAGTGGTCAAGCCAAGAAAGGAAAAGATAGCTCAGAATGCTATTGACAAATATCACACTAAAGAAAGAAGAGAAAACAGATATTCATGATCCCTCTGTAGCCATGGTGAGAGCAGATGTTCATGAAGGTGCCTCTCTGCTGGTGCCTTGGCCAACTCGATAACTTACTTCTTAATGGACACCATCCAACTCAGTTACCACCTGGGCCCTAAGTCGATATTTTATTTCTCATTAAGCATGGGAGGAAAGGAGATAACTGCTCTCTGAAACATTGGAATGAAATCTTTTAAAAGGTAAGTCTGATCTGAAATAGAAAGCCAGCTATTTGGGTGTCACAAAATGAGCTTAATTGGATCAGCCAGTGTGAGTTTTTCTTTCAACCTATGCATTCTCCTGATTAAATACTTTCAGCGACCTCTTGCTGCTCTATGGCTGGAAGGACACACCCCTCCTTGTCTTGAGGGCACCTGCAGGAGCGGAACTTCCTGTCCCTCCGGCCACATTTTTGTCCTCCACGTCAAGCTTCCACATCAAGCTCACACAGGGCTTTGGTCTTGCTCTTTGCTCTGCCCCAAATTCCTTGCCTCTTGCCTTTTTTTCCATGACTAGTACCTTTTCCTTTTCTGTTGAAATGGCCCCTCAGCAGACTAGCTCTTTCTAATTACTCTATGTACTGTCACTTCCCCCAGTTATTCTCTACCCAAGCCTCTTGAATGTCCACAACAGCACCACTTTTGATCTGTCTTTACTTTGTGTATTCATTTATCTACTTGTTTATTGCCTGATTCATTCATTCAGTAGAATGAAAACTCCAAATAACAGAGGCACTAGTTATTACACCTTCTTCTGTACCCACAGGCAACACAGCACTTGTTACATAGGAGGTACTCTGAAGTTAAATAGTAATTAAATCAATATGCTTCATTTTGACAGTAATTAAAAAATGCATATCAACTGGTGGCCAGGATGGACAGGCACCACATTTATGGGATATTGGATTTTTCAGCTGAGATTGGATTGCTGGCTGTGCACACATTCATTTTCACATGTTTACTTTCTGACAACCTTTCTCTAATGCAAAATGATTACAGATTATTAAACCCAATGACGTCCTAGAGTTTCTCTAGTTTTTCTAGGTTTGTGAAGAGAAAGATGTCATGGAAATACTCAAAGAAGCAGTGCAGAATGTAGGTTCTCAGAGGGAACTTTCACCCGCAGGTGCTACTGAAAGGGAGTGCTGGAGGGGATGCCCTGGAGTTCCTGGGGTACTGCCCTCAGGAGAACGCGCTGTGGCCCAACCTGACAGTGAGGCAGCACCTGGAAGTGTACGCCGCCGTGAAAGGGTTCAGGAAAGAGGATGCTGAGGTTGCCATCACACGGTACACAGAGGAGCCACAAGGGAGGGTGGAGGGTAAGGTTGGCAGTGACGAACCTCACAGGAAATTCAGGTTGAGAGACTCTAAATGCTGACCCAGGTCACACTGAGTAGATTTACAACTAGAAACTTCTTCTGGATTTCAAAGTGTTAATTTTCTTTCTCATATTAAACAAGAAAATTTAAAAAGACTGGACACAGTGGCTCATGCCTCTAATCCCAGCACTTTGGGAGGCCAAGGCAGACGGATCACTTGAGTTCATAAGTTTGAGACTAGCCTAGGCAACTTGGTGAAATGCCATCTCTAAAAAAAATACAAAAATACAAAAATTAACCAGGCATGATGGTAGCACACACCTGTGGTCCCAGCTACTTAGGAGATGGAGGTGGGAGGATGACTTGAGCTAAGAGGCAGAGACTGCAGTGAGCCAGGATTGAGCCACTGCACTCCAGCCTGGGGAATAGAGTCAGACCTTGTCTCTAATAATAATAATAAAATTAAAAATTGAAAGTATTCATTGGTAAAATATATCAAAAATATTAACATTTATTTATTTGTTTATTTATTTATTGAGATGGAGTTTCGCACTTGTCACCCAGGCTGGAGTGCAATGGTATGATCTCAGCTCACCACAACCTCTGCCTCCCGGATTCAAGTGATTCTCCAGCCTCAGCCTCCAAGTAGCTGAGATTACAGGCGTGAGCCACCATGCCCAGCTAACTTTGTATTTTAGTAAAGATGGGGTTTCTCCATGTTGGTCAGGCTGATCTCAAACTCCTGACCTCAGGTGATCCACCCACCTCGGCCTCCCAAAGTGCTGAGAGCCACAGCACCCAGCGAAAAATACTAAAATTTAGACTGTCGTAGAACAACTATTTGGATATCATGACATGTCCTTCTATTTCCTCAAAATGCAACATTATCTTTTGTGGGGGAGCAAGTCAGCCAGTAATATTACCCCTCGTCCCCACCACTGCCACCACCACATGTACTTCCAGAACTGTATTTCTGAGCTCTGCTCCTCCACTCTTGCTTGGCCTATCCTCTTCTCTACTTCCTGCTTGTCAAGAAGACTGTACGGCTCTACTGTTTCCTTCAGGTTAGTGGATGCACTCAAGCTGCAGGACCAGCTGAAGACTCCCGTGAAGACCTTGTCAGAGGGAATAAAGAGAAAGGTACGGGCAGGGCTTGGTGCTGCTCTGCAAGTGCCATAGATGGGAACCAGATGGGCTGTTCCTCCCATTGCAGCTGTGCTTCGTGCTGAGCATCCTGGGGAACCCGTCAGTGGTGCTTCTGGATGAGCCGTCGACCGGGATGGACCCCGAGGGGCAGCAGCAAATGTGGTGAGGAATATTACCATGGTCAGGGCCAGCCTGGATGACTTGCATGGAGTTTGCGAACCATTTTCCTTCTGTAAAAATTGTCCCTTAAACTCTTCTGTGGAGGAAAAAAAAAACTATCAATGTCACTTGTAAAACCAATACTTGGCAAAAAAAAATTCCCTGACAATAAAACCATTTCTCATTGGAGAATTACCATGGTCAGGGCCTGTAGATCTCACTCTTGAGTTTCATAAGTGCTCAGTTGATCTTTTAGGTGCATTTCTGAACCACAGTCACTTAGTGTTCAGTACTTAGCATAATAGTAGTTCTCATTAAGGTGTAAACGTGGTTGTCATTGCGTGCATTTACTGTGCATTTATTTTCTTCTCACTAAGTTGTGAGTTGCTGTTGTTAAATTTCATGTCATTCTGTTCCCCTTTACACAGACTTCTCATAAACAAGCCTGTCTTGCTTAGAGCTTCTCTTTGAATACAGCCCTGTAAAGAATGTTGTGTTCTGTAAATGCCCCTCTTCCAATGCATGATTCCAGTTTAACAGCCCTCACCTAGCTTGCCCTTCCTCATCCTACCTGCTGTACCAAGAGTCCTCTTTTGCTTAATCTCTTTTTGCTAATTATTCACATGCATGCCAGTTAAAAATTCTTTTCCTTATCACTTTCTGATTAATTAGAAGATTTCCTAAATGGCAAATAATCTCTTGGCAATATAGGCAGACCATCCGGGCCACCTTTAGAAACACGGAAAGGGGTGCCCTCCTGACCACCCACTACATGGCAGAGGCTGAGGCTGTGTGTGACCGAGTGGCCATCATGGTGTCTGGGAGGTTGAGGTGAGTGCCTGTCCTGGACCCACTCTTGAACCCAAGGTGCGTTGCTGGAAAATTTTATCTGTGGGCAAGGAGAGATCACTGAGAACAGCTGAAACGACTGTGCCCAGGTCTAACAATAAGGACCTTGAGACAAGGCAAGCAGCGAATCAAGGTTCTCAAACATTATACTGTATGATTTTTTTTCCCCTTTCTCATATGACCTCATCCTCCTCCTACCTCCAGATGCATCGGTTCCATCCAACACCTGAAAAGCAAATTTGGCAAAGATTACCTGCTGGAGATGAAGGTGAAGAACGTGGCACAAGTGGAGCCCCTCCATGCAGAGATCCTGAGGCTTTTCCCCCAAGCCGCACGTCAGGAAAGGTAAACATGGTTGCTGTTTTGGAAGTGGTACCACATGTTCACTGTTCCTTGTCAGTTACATTGATCTATAGTCATTCAAAAGGAAAACTAAAAGAAAGAGATTATTTGTTGGATTCTGCAGGAAGTAAACTAGAGAAGAGAGAGCAGATGTAAAAGCTGATATAGCAAGTGCCATGGTCCAATGATGTGCTAGGGGCTGTCCTGGTACTGTGTTATCCTATCCAAAACATACAGAGACTTTTCAGCATAGACATAGTTATTGCCGTAAACAATGACTGGACTTCAAAAAAGGGTTGTGAGTATCAGACCTTTACAGGAACCTTTGTAAATGAAATTGATTATTATCTTTATGAAGAGGAAATTGACTGAGAGACAGATTAGGTCAAGTGTTAACAAGTGGCAGAACCAAGAGGTAAACTTAATTATTTTATTTCAAGTCTGTTAACATTTCCAATTTTATGTAAACTTTGGTAATAGCACCATCCTGATGTATTTATTTTCATAGACAGAAAAAATTGAAGAGTAGCCTTAGGGTCATTTTTAATACCTAGAATTTATAGCAGATAATAGATCATTTAAGAGTTAGGTGAGAAAAGTGATAATAAGGAGAAATAAGTCATAATAACAGTGTGGGAAAGTATATTTCTACAGTGTAATATAAATGTAAAAGCAATGCTATAATGTAATGTCCAACTCATGGCTGTATAGAAATATATCATGAAGCCACAAGAAATAAGCAAAATAGTTGAGAATCATTGCACCATAAATATATGTAATGATGTTTTATGAAATGAAATGTAAATCTTCTTTATTTCCAAATGATGAAAAGACAAACATTTATCTGAGAAACAGAGTATTAAAAATTGTTGTTGACATTATTTGGTGCTGAATTCCTGCTCTTCTAACCAGAGGCTCGATTATATCGTGCTATATTAGGAAGGCAGTTTGAGTAGGATAGAGGAGAAGGAGAGATATGTAACTTGTGGGGAATATATCTAGATTTTTACCCTATTTGAGGAACTTTAAGAAACTATGCAGTATAAGTTCCTGGTTGAAGGGTGAAGTCGAAGATCAAGTATTCAGTTAGAAAATAAGGTGGAAGGTGACTTTGGAAAATCTCGAAATATCATCTGGACAACACCTCCTCCCTTCCATCCAAGGAGCCAACAACACTAAACGGTGTATTATTACACGCCCTTCCCCCAGTTCTCCTTGTGAACTGCCTCCTTTTCATTATTACTGATTCACCCCACCCTTTTGTCCTCCACCAAATTGACTCTCATTTATAGAAATAACCCAGATACAAAGCTACACAAATCAAAATAATATGGTACTAGCGTAAAGACAGACATATAGGCCAATGGAACAGAATAGAGAGCCCAGAAATAAATCCCTGAGTATACGGCAAACTTATCTTCACAAAGAGTGCCAAGAACACATGATGGGGTAGGGATCGTTTCTTCAAACAGTTGTGTTGGGAAAACAGGATATTCACATGCAGAATAATTAAATTGGACCCCATCTTATGCCATACACAAAAACCAGCTCAAAATAGATGAAAGACGTAAACATAAGACCTGAAACTATGGAACTACCAGAAGAAAACATAGGAGGAAATCTTCGTGACATTGATCTCGGCAATGAGTTCATGGATATGACAACAAAAGCATAGGCAATAAAAACAAAAATAAACAAGTGGGATGATATAAAACTGGAGAGCTTCTACACAGCAAAGGAAACAATTGACAAAGTGAAAGGCAACCTATGGAATGGGAGGATTATTTGCAAATCATATATATGATAAAGGGTTAATGTCCAAAATATAGTCATGCACTGCTGAACAAAAAGGATACTTTCTGAGAAACGGGTTGTTCAGCAATTTCACCATTGTGTGAATATTACAGAGTGAACTTACACAAACCTAGATGGCATAGCTTACTGCAAACCTAGGCTGTATGGTATAGCCTGTTGCTCCTAGGCTACAAACCTGTGCAGCATGTGACTGCAGGGAATACTGTGGGCAATTATAATGCAATAAGAACACGTGTATCTAAACACAGCAATAGATAGAGTAAAAATAGGCATAAAGATAAAAATTGATACCTCTGTATAGGGCACTTATCGTGAATGGAGCTGGCAAGACTGGATGTTACTCTGGGTGACTCAGTGAGAGAGTGGTGAGTGAATGCGAAGGCCTGGGACATTATCGTATATGACTTTATAAACACTGTACACTTTGGCTACACTAAATTTATTTTTTAAATTTATTTAATAATAAATTAACCGTAGTGTTCTGTAGCTTTTTATTGTATAAACTTTTAAAATTTTTAACTTTTGAACTTTTCTGTAATACACATAGCTTAAAATAAAAACACATTGTACAGCTGTACAAAAATAATTTTTTATATCTATATTCTATTCTCTATTTCTAAAATTATTCGCTTGTTTATGTTTTCTATTTAAAATTTTTTATTAAAAACTAAGACACAAACACATTAGCCAAGGCCTACACAGGGTCAGGATTATCAGCATCACTGTCTTCTGTCTCCACATCTTGTCCCCCTGGCAGGTCTTCAGAGGCAATGACACACGTGGAGCTGTCATCTCCTGTGATAGCAATGACTTTTCCTGGAACACTTCCTGAAGGACCTGCCTGAGGCTGTTTTACAGTTAACTTTTTTTATAAGTAGAAGTAGTACCCTCTAATGCTAAAAAGCATAGTATAGTAAATACATAAAACCAGTAACATACTTATTTATCAACATCAAGTATTATGTACTATACACAATTGCATACTTTTTATGATTGGCAGCACAATAAGTTTGTTTGCACCAGCATCCTGACAAACACATGAGTAATATGTTATGTTATGATGTCATCAAGGCTATGATATCTCTAAGCAATAGACTATTTCAGCTCCATTATAATCTTATGGGTCACTGTCTTATATGTAGTTCATTATTGATTAAGACATCATTATGTGACCCATAATTGTATATAGGAAACTCCTAACCTCTAATAGCAAAAAAACTAATAACCCAATTAAGAATGGGCTAACATGCTGGGCACGATGGCTCATGCCTGTAATCCCAGCATTTTAGGAGGCTGAGGTGAGCAAATCACAAGGTCAAGAGATCAAGACCATCCTGGCCAACTTGGTGAAGCCCAGTCTCTACTAAAAGTACAAAAATTAGCCAGACGTGGTGGTTCGCATCTGTAGTCCCAGATACTCAGGAGGCTGAGGCAGGACAGTCCCTTGAACCCGGGAGGTGGAGGTTGCAGTGAGCCGAGATTGCACCATTGCACTGCAGCCTGGCAACAGAGTGAGACTCCAACTCAAAAAAAAAAAGGCTAAGGACTTGAATAGACATTTCTCCAAAGAAGATATGTAAATGAACATGTCCATGAAAAACTGTTCAATGTAATTAGTCATCAGAGAAAAGAAAATCAAAACCACAATAAGATATCACCTCACATCTGTTAGGATGGTGCTATGGTTTGAGTGTTCCCTCCAAAACTCATGTTGTAATTTAATTACCCATTGTGATGGTATGAAAAGGTAGGACCAGGTGGGAGTTTTAAGAGATTATTAGGTCATGAAAGCTCTGTCCTCATGAGTGGATTAATCTATTCAGGGGATTGCTGGTTATCTCTGGAGTGAGTTAGTTATCTTGGGAGTGGGTCTGTTATAAAAGCCAGTTTGGCTCTCTCTTGAGTGCCCCTCCCACCCTATAGTGCCACCTGCCAAGTTCGCACAATAAGAAGACCCTCACCAGGTACAGCCCCTCAACCTGAAACTTCCCCACCTCCAGAACTATAAGAAACAAATTACTTTTCATTATAAATTTCCCAGTCTGTGGTATTGTATCATAGCAACAAAAAAAATGGACTAATACAGATGGTTATTGCCAAACAAACAAAAAAGAAAACCGTTGCTAAGGAGGTGGAGAAATTGGAACCTTTGCACACTGCTGGTAGCAATGCAAAATGGTGCAGCCACTATGGAAAACAATATGGTAGATTCTCAAAGTATCAAAAATAGAACTATCTTATGTCTTAGCAATCACATTTCTGGGTATAGATCCACAATAATGGAAATTAGGATCTCAAAGAGATACCTGCACCCACATTTTCATTGCAGCACTATTCTCAATAGCCAAGATGTGTAAACAATCTAAATGTTCACTGAGAGATAAAAACTGGGAAACCCTACATACTCATAGTCAACAATACTGGATTGTTCACTTCGAAATTTGTTAAGAGGGTAGCTCTCATGTTAAGTGTTCCTAACACCACTTTTTAAAAGAAAAAAAAAAAGACCAGAGAGATGGTTGCCATCAGTTCACATTTGCCATAGGTGGCATCACTCTCCTTTCCTCTCCTCTTCTCTCAGGTACTCCTCTCTGATGGTTTATAAGTTGCCAGTGGAAGATGTGCGACCTTTAGCCCAAACTTTCTTCAAATTAGAGAATGGTAAGAAATATAGTTTTGAAATAAGACCCTGGAAAGAAGATAATTTCAAATTATAAAATAATCCATAGAGATGACAAAAAATGAAACATGACAAAATGCATTAAATTGTAAAGTTACAGTCTCAAACTGAATTTTAGGAAGACCAAAACCAAGGAGATAGAGGGATTATCTGTGTCTGTGGCAGAGAATAATGAGAGTGATTTTCACTTTTGCTTTGTGGGTTTTTGTCATGTATTTTTGCACATATATTGTATAGCCTAAGTCAAAACTCAGTTACATATGCATTTAAGAAAAATTTATTTGGGGACGTCTATGCATACATATTTAAAATTAAATTTTCCATGGACCAGCATATTATTTTACTGTATTAGGCTGTGTATTAAGAAACTGACTCCTGTCTGGTTGTTGAAACAATCTTCTCGCATGTGTCACATTTTAAAACTAACTGCCCTGCATCTGTCTTCACAGGTTCATGTTTTCCTTGCAATTCTAGCTCATTAACTCTGCTACTCTGAACTGTGCTAGTCAGAACTCTCTCACTATACTGTTTTCATTGTCACTGCTCAGTGATATGTCTTTGTTTCCTTATCCCCCACCCTAAGGAAAAGATTCAGATATTTTGGTTCTAGAGAAATTGTCTAACTTCCCAGAGCATCAGAAATTGTCTGATGCTCTCCTTGAGAGCATCTGTGGTCACAGTGATGCATCTTCTTTTCATTCTCTGATGGATCTGAGCACCCCAACTTTCTGGGCCACGTGGTCATTCATAGCATTCTTCAGGTTGGCACCAAGCCCAATACTCACCTGAGACTTTTGGTGGCATATTTCCAGTCTGCCGAGCTCCTATTAGAGCTCTAACTGCATCTCTAAGTCTATTTTGATCAATAAAAACAGTTTCCAAACCACTCAGGGAAAGCTGCAATGGTTTGGGATAGAGGTCCATGAAGATACCTCCTTTCTAACAAACCTCACAAATCCTTCTCTATAATCTTCTGATGCTAGCTTTTTAAAAATGTGTCTGCCTTACACCTCTTTCTGTGTTGAATGTGCAAAACCCACTGGCTCACATGTAAGAAAGAAAGCTTACTTAGTATCATTTCCTTCTTTAAATACAGTTTACAAAAACTGCACAACATACAAGCATAATTTAGGCACTTTTTGTCCCCAAACCTAAGTAAATGCATTGGTGTATTTTTAACTGAATGATGTACTTAAGACATGAATGAATATTACCTTAACCTATTAAATATTTTTTTAAATGTATCATTTGTACTATATGCTGATTTATCAGACCTCTAGATAAGAAATATATAACTCCTCATACATGTTCATCTCTATGCAGTTAAACAGAGCTTCGACCTAGAAGAGTATAGCCTCTCACAGTCTACTCTGGAGCAGGTGGGTCATTTTGTGTGATTCTATATCATCCATGGAATATGTGTATAATGCATTCACTCAGACCTGCAGAGGCAATAGGGCATTGTTCTCTCTTTATTTCTTCCCTCCCTTTCAGGTTTTCCTGGAGCTCTCCAAGGAGCAGGAGCTGGGTAATTTTGAGGAGGACTTTGATCCCTCAGTGAAGTGGAAGCTCCTTCCCCAGGAAGACTCTTAAAATCCCAAATTCTGTGTTCCTGTTTTAGCCCATGGTGTTCTTTTTTAATACATTTATTTTATGGCATCAATGTTCTATTTTTAGAAACTATAAGTACTGAAGTGGTTCTTCGGGTGGTGGAAGGAGGAGGGAGGTGCTGGGTAAGTGCTGTGACATCGTGGACAGAGGCATTTGACTAAGCCAGCATCCTCTCACAGCCTCCGTATCTCTGCAGGCCACCCTGGTTCCATTTTTCTGAATAATACTGAATAAATAAATTTACTTTTATAAGGCCATGTAAGTTTCTAGGCATGGTAAACAAATTTTGTTTAAATTTTTTTATAAAAATCTTAAAACACTTTTTTTCTAAGCTAGACTGAGAAATTCATATGTTTATGGTGTTCAATACTTGATAAAGTTGATATTTTCCTAAGAATTTAATGCAACATACTTTTTGAAATAGATTTAAGTGTGCTTCCTATTGCTAAAAATACTAAATGTCATGGGTCATAGTATCTGATATCAATATAGTTGATAACATATCCACAGGTAACACCATGATATAGACATAAACTGAAAACCACAAATCTACTGTTTAAAATATATTGTACTTTTTTTATTTCTGTAAGCCAACTGTGTGCCATTTTCATTGAACTTTTAAATCTAGACTTTAATGATGTCTATATGTAACTGATCTTTTGTGGATATTTGTCATTGGGTTTCAGAAAGTTCACAAATGTACCAATAAGTCACATGAATGAGTAGGTAGAAAATGTGAAATAAATCTCATATATGTAGTTTTGAAATATGTTTTCTATTTCATGTGTCTTTTTCTTAACTCAGTGGCCTCCTATTTACAAATTTCATTTAAAATAATTTCTAATGTAAGCATAATTACTGAACTTTAAGACCATCATAATAGAATTTTCTGCTATACTAATATTTGAACTGTTTGGGATATTAGCCTAATTATTACCCTTGTTTACCAAGTATAAAAATGAGACACCAACACTATATGCTTCCTGATAGTGCACCTTCTCATGTTTAATCATAAAACCAGACAGTTAACATAGAAAAGAATAGTCATATTTCTATTTGCCTGGGCTTCAGTGTGCCTAATTCAACTTTTGTGTTATATAGAAATATGCTGGGATTTGGAATCCTAAGAAATATAAGTCTTAGTTGTCCTTTTTTAGACATACATTTGGAGTAAATCCTTTAACCCTGTCAAGCCTTCATGTATTCCATTGCTACTAGTTGGGGTGGATTTCAGGAATTAAACTCTTCTCATTTTTAGATATGCAAATCTATATTCAAATAGGATAAGTAATTTAATCAAGTTCACTCAACTGGTAATTAACCCATTCAGCATTCTCCAAGGTCTGATATCAAAGCCCATGTTTTTCCCACTACCTCAAGCTGACTCAAGCACTTACTGATAACTTAATTCAGAAGGCAGTAGACATAGAAAACCTGGAAACTTCTTGATGTGCTTACAATTTAGTCTTAGTAGAAAGCAAAAAGATAACAGTATTATATAACCAAATATTATACAGCATGCTGTCAACAAAGGTGCTGTCTATAAAAATTAAGAAGATCCATTTTGAACTAAGATTATCGAATGAAGATTTTTATGAGTGAAAATGAATTTAACCTTGATGTTAAAGAAAACATTAAGTTCATATGGGGATAAAAAGAACAACAACATTCTAAATAAGAAAAACGGAAGAGCATCAATATGTAGGGTAATTCACCATTGATATTTAGCATTGCTTACTCTGGTTGTATTACTAAGTTAAAGAAAAAGACATGGTTTTTCTGTTAGTGAAGTTTTCATTCAGAGTATGAAGAAATGTTAAAATTAATATCATAATTACATGTATTTCTTGAACAAAGAAGTTTATTTCTTTGTTGAGTCATTTCTGGAAAAGGCACATAGTTAAATACTTAATGTAACAACAATGTATTTTGGCTAACAGTCTCTGTTAAATAAGGTGAGTGACTCTGGAGATCTTTGGTCTAAAAAATATTCTCTGTGCTTTGTATGCTGCCTCCCCCCACCGCATGTACAGATTCAAATTGCTGTTTTGAACACATGAAAAACCCATGATCACCTTTATTCTCCATAGTCTTCATAATACTCATTCTCAAAGTATAGCTCATGTGCCAATATCATCACCATATGTGGGAACTTGCTTAAAACGCAAAATCCAGAGGGTCACACAGAATTACTGAATTAGTAACTCTGGAGATGGGACCCAGGAATCCTTATTTAACAAGCCCTCCAGGTAATGCTGATGCAGGCTAGATTTGAAAACCACTAGATTATACTCCATGGCTCCTTTTCTGAATATCAAGTAAAAATGCAATACTCTATAATCAATATAACCTTCTTCAAATTGTTAAGAATAAAGAATGACTATTCTTATTGATGGCAAAGTACATTAAGAGAAGGTTAAGAACAATGGCGACTCAGTATCATTAAAAATACGTATAAAGCAACTATTGAAAATGGGAGCTATGTATGCATTTTGTGTTAAATAAAAGGTGATGATATTTTTGTGGACATAAATTGTAGCCATTTATTCCTCCAATTTTTAACATTCAGAAGAGTTCATCATTGGATTATAGGGGATGAGTATTTTTATTACATTGTAATTTAAATACAATAAAGTCACCAGTTTTAAATGTATAATTTGATGAGTTTTGACAAATACACAAATATATATACATATATACGTACATATATATACGCATATATACACATATATGTATATATGTGTGTATATATGCACGTATATATATACATATACGTATATGTATATATATACACATATACATATATATACATATACGTATATGTATATATGTACATGTATATATATGTATGTATATACGTATATATATACATTTTTTTTTTTCTGAGATGGAGTCTTGCTCTGTCACCAGTCTGGAGTGCAGTGGCGGGATCTGGGCTCACTGCCACCTCCACCTCCCGGGTTCAAGTGATTCTCCTTCCTCAGCCTCCTGAGTACTGGGATTATAGGCACACACCACCCTGCCTGGCTAAATTTTGTATTTTAGTAGAGATGGGGTTTCACTGTGTTGGCCAGGATGGTCTTAATCTCCTGACCTCTTGATCCGCCCCCCTTGGCTTCCCAAAGTGCTGTGATTACAGGCATGAGCCACCATGCCCAGCACAGATATATATTTTTGACAAATATATGCATTTGTCAAACTCATCAAATTGTGTGTGTGTATATATATATATACATATGTATAATCCAATATGTGTATGTAAAATCCAATGCCTCATTTGTGATATGCAACTTTGCCATTTGCAACAAAAGTTATCTCATACCCTTTGCTGACAATTCCCTCCTCTCACCATCATTTGCATTATTTAATTTTTATGTAAACAGACCTCATTAGGCATCTCAGAGTACAAATACTGGGCGTTAACTATGCATATCTATATAGATGCACTTTTTAAAATGTTATTGTTTTAGTGTTCTGTAAATATCAATTAGGATAAAGTCATTGACAGTGTCATTTAGATTTTCTATGTCTCTTTTTAGATCTGATTATTCTGTCAGCTACTTAAAGAGTGTTGTAAAGTCGCCATCCACACTAGTGGATTTGTCTGCTTATCCTTATTTTTCTGTCATAGATTTTGGTTCACATATTAGGCAAATATACATTTAAAATTGTTATATCTTCCTAATGCACAGACTCTTTTATCATTTGTAGTGTCCCTCCTTATCTTAAAGTCTATTTTTAATATTAATATAGTTACTTCAGCTTTCCTGGCTATCTTGTTCATGGTATATCTTTTTCCAAGTGTTTACCTTTAGTCTGTTTGTGTCTTTGTAGTTCAAATGTATCTCTTGTGCACAGCACATACTTGGTTCTTGCTTTTATATCAAGTATTAGTGATTTATTTTCTGATTGGAATGTTAAGTTCATTTACATTATTGATAGATTATATCATTTACTATTTTTGTCTCTTCTTTTTTCAGATATTGTAGTTATTACTGTTGCCTTGTTTTATTCCTATCTTGCCTTTTACTAGAATTCAATTTTGATTTTTCTATTGGCTTTCTAGCAGATTCTCTTTGCATACATTTTAGTGGGTGCTCTGGGAATTACAATGCATATTAAACTTATGCTACTCTATTTAGAGTAGATACTGACTTTCTTCTTGCATAACAAAGAACCTCTGCAATAGAATATTTCAATTTATTCCTATCCTTGCATTTTTTTCGTGCAATTAAAAAAATATGTACAATCATCTAAGATCCCAGAGAGGCCAAGAATTATATCATGTTGAACAAGAGATGCTAAAGAGAACAGAGAAGATGTGATATGCAATGTCTTTAAATGGTGGGAACTGAGTGCCTCAAGAGACATTCTTTTCCTCCTTCACATAAGATCATTCCCAGCTGTGAAAGGACTGAAGGAAGCAAGTAAACCATCACCACCACACAATACAGAGCAAATAGCAGGATTTTGAAAGATGAGAGGCTTAATGTTCTTTTTATAAATTCCAGAATGTCCTTACTCTTTTTCTGATAATTTTAAATTTGTGTCCTGATCCTTCTCCTCACAACCAAGAAAAACATAGATGACACCTACAGACAGACCTTGAAAATATTGAGTTTCATTACAGACTGCTTCAATAAGGTTAATATCAAAATAAAGCAAGTCACACAATTTATTTGGTTTGCCAGTACATATGAAATTTATGTCCACACTCTAGTTTATTGAGTGTACAATAGCATTATGTGCTAAAAGAAAAAACAATGTACATACCCTAATGAAAAAGTACTTTATTGCTTTAAAAAATGCTAACAATCATCTGATCCTTTAGCAAATCATAATCTTTTTGCTGGTAGAAGGTCTTGCCTCAATGTTTATGGCTATAACTGATCATGGTGTTGATTGCTGAAGATTTGGGTGGTTGTAAGACAACAGTGTAATTTGCTGCATGAATTGACTTTTCCTTTCACAAAAGATTTTTCTGTCTCATACAATGCTGTTTGATAGTATTTTACCCACAGTAGAACTTATTTCAAAATTGGACTCAGTCATCTCCAACCCTACTGCTGCTTTATCAATTAAGTTTGTATAATATTCTAAATCCTTTGTGTCACTTCAACTATGTTCACAATATCCTCATTGGGAGTAAATTCCACTTCAAGAAACTACTTCCTGGTCATCCATAAGAAGCAACTCCTTGTTCATTCAAGCTTTATCATGGGATTGCAGCAATTGAGTCACATCTTCAGGCTTCACTTCTAAGTATAGTTATCTTGTTATTTTCACCACATCTGCAGTAACTTTCTCTATCACATCTTGGACCCCTCAAAGTCATCCATGGCAGTTAGAATCAACTTCTTCTAAACTCCTGTTAATGTTGATATTTGACCTCCTCCCATGAATCAAAAATGTTATTACTGTAAAATATAATTAATCTAGACTGATGGATCCTTTCCAGAAAGTTTTCATTTATTTTGCCAAACTCCTTCAGAAGAAAAATTATCTATGGCAGCTATAGCATTATAAAATGTCTTTCTTAACTAATAAGACATGAAAGTCAAAATTCTTCTTGATCCATGGGCTGCAGAATAGCTGTTGTGTTAGCAGGCATGAAACCAACATTCATCTCCTTGTATATCTCCATCAGAGCTCTTGACTAAATGCCTTGCCAATAAACAACAGTATTTTGAAAAGAATCATTTTTTTCTGAGTAGTAGATCTCAACAGTGGGCTTAAAATATTCAGTGAACCATACTGTCAACAGATGTTCTGCCATCCAGGCTTTGTTGTTTCATTTATGGAGCACAGGCAGAGTAAATTTAGCATCATTCTTTAGGGCCTGAGGATTTTTTTAGGGTAATTGAGCACTGGCTTCAACTTAAGCTACCAGTGACATTATCACAAAACAGGAGAGGGAGCCTCTCCTTTGAAACTTTGAAGCCAGACTTTGACTTTTCTTTTCTAGCTATGGGGAAAGTCCTAGATGGTAGCTTCTTCCAATAGAAGGTTGTTTCATCTACATTGAAAAACTATTATTTAGTTTAGTTATCTTCCTCAATGATCTTAGCTAGATCTTCTGGATAACTTGCTGCAACTTCTATATCAGCACTTGCTGCTTCACCTTGCACTCTTATCTTATGGAGATAGCTTCTTTCCTTAAACCTCATGAACCAAACTCTGCTAGCTTCCAATTTTACTTTTGCAGCTTCCTGATCTGTTCTCAGCCTTCATAGAACTGCAGAGAATTAAGACCTTACTCTGGATTAGACTTTGGTTTCAAAGAATGTTGTGGTTGGCTTGGTCTTCTATCCAGTCCCCTAAAACTTTCTCCACATTGGCAATGAGGCTGTTTTGCTTACTCGTTCTTATGTTCAGTGAAATAGCACTTGCAATTTCCTTCAAGAACTTTTCTTTTGCATTCACGAATTTGCTAACTGTTTGGCACAAGAGGCCGAGCTTTCAACCTATCTCAGCTTTCAACAGGCCATCTTCACTAATCTTTTGATTAGAGTGAGAAACATGTGATTCTTGCACTAACTTAAACACTTAGAGGCCATGTACGGTATATCCGGCCTAATCTCAATATCATTGTGTCTTAGGGAATGGGGAGGCCCAAAGAGAGGGAGAGAGATAGGGGAACAGCCAGTCAGTGAAACAGTCAAAATATATGAATTTATTGATTAAATTTGCTATCTTACCTAGGTATGGTTTTTAGTAGCCCAAACAATTGCAATAGTAACACCAAAGATCACTGATCACAGATCATCATAACAGATATAATAATAATTTAAAAGTTTTAAATATTGCTAGAAATACCAAAACGTGAGACAGAGCCATGAAGTAAGCCTATGCAATTGAAAAAACAGTGCCGATAGACTTGCTCTACATAAAGTCTCCACAAAACTTCAATTTGTGAAGAACACAGTGTCTGGGAAGTGCAATAAAACAAGGTCTACCCATAAACTAAATAGAGGTTCTGGAGTTGAAGGTTTAGCCTTTGGGAGCCTGAGTGATTGAAGTCTTGGTGCTGGGATTGAGAGGTAGTGTATATCCAAGTTCTGTTTTTTTATTTGATGGAGTCTTGCTCTGTCACCCAGCTGGAGTCCAGTGGCATGATCTCGGCTCACTGCAACCTCTGCCTCCCAGGTTCAAGCTATTCTCCTGCCTCAGCCTCCCGAGTAGCTGGGACTACAGGTGTACACCACCACGCCTGGCTAATTTTTGTATTTTTAGTAGAAATGGGGTTTCACCATGTTGTCCAAATTGGTCTTGAACTCCTGACTTTAGGCGATCCACTGCCTTGGTCTCCCAAACTGCTGGGATTACAGGAGTAAGCCACTGTGCCCAGCCACAGTTCTACCTTGCCTGAAGTTGTTTTGCTGCCACCAGTCAGAGAACTGCTAAGGGTAAAACATAGCAAATGCTAGGAGTTCCATTTATTTTGGCTTTGATTTGAAACCTGACTCCCTGGAATGGTTGTGGTCATTCTGAAACCAAGGAGAGGAGGCTTTGTGGCACTTTAAATTCCAGGCCTCTGCAATACTGGAAAGCATGCAGGAAGGTGGGTGGGAGAAAATTTGAAATCCAATCTTATAAATAAAACAGAAGTTTCAAATACCAGCCAGACCTTTCCTTTGAGCCTCACTCATCTATCCAACCCCTTGGATGGTTTCTTTTCCTGTTGAATATCTGGTTGGCATTTCAAAGAAAATGTGTCCAAAATAGAAATCTTAAAATTTCCCTTTGTCTTCTCCATCTCGGTAAATAGCAACACCCTAGTTGCAAAGCTAGGGGCCCTTCTTTATTTCTCTCTCCCCCATTCCCCTCAGGTGATCCAATGGTACTGTTGACTTTGATTTCAAGAGGTATCCCAAATCTATTCACTTCTTTTTATCTGCTGCTACCACCTTAGTCCAAACTGCCATCATCTGTCACCCAGATTTCTGCATTAGCCTCCACCTTGTTGTTCCTGAATCCAATCTTGCACCCTACAAGATTATTATTTGGGTTATTATCTGGTCTAATCTCAATACTGTTGTGTCTCAGGGAACAGGGATTCTGCAGTTCAGAAAGGTAAAAAGCCTGGCTCTTCTAAGAAATTCTAGCAGGGCAGAAAAAGACTGTTGGCAAAGAACACAAAAAGGAAGAAAATGAGCCCTGGGATGACAGGATGGGGCCAAAAGATCCCAGGCTGGAGAGGGAGGGAGCTGATTGGCTGCCATTTTGAATCACAACAAAAACTTGCCAGAGCTCCCTAGAAGAATGAAAGTTTGAGAAGTTTGAACTTACAAAAGCAGAAAAGGCCTGTTAGGCTATTGGAACCTCTAATACTACTGATGAAGAGCTAATGATGCAATTAACACAAATATTCCAATTTAAGGTAAAACTATAAGAGGATTATTTTTTCTACACTCAAAACCACTATGCAAGTTACTTCTGATAATCCAGACTTCAAAAATAATGCTGCTTTTGCTTGTGTTTTTATTAAACCATGCTGCTTAAGTGTATACTCCAAAGGTTTCAGGACAAAGAATTAATAAGCACTTAGTCTGATATCATTTCCTTACTTTTTGATGGCAATAATAGATAAGTATAGAGTTGGTGGTAATCTTTTTGTTTGTTTGTTTTTGAGATGGAGTTTCGCTCTTTTTATCCAGGCTGTAGTGCAAGGGCATGATCTCGGCTCGCTGTAACCTCTGCCTCCCAGGTTCAAGTGATTCTCTTGCCTCAGCCTCCCAAGTAGCTGGGATTATAGGCACAGGCCACCACACCTGGCTAATTTGGTATTTTGTAGAGACGGGGTTTCACCATGTTGCCCAGGCTTGTCTCAAACTCCTGAGCTCAAGTCATCTGCCCACCTTGACCTCCCGAAGTGCTGAGATTATAGCCATGAGCCACCGCACCCAGCCTAAAGTTGGTAGTAATCTAATAGTTCACTTGAGCAGGTAAGGATCTGGGTTCTCAGCCCCTCCCAATGCATTCATGTCGCATTTGAGTCTTTGATGCCATTAAATCAAATTAGCTACATTTAATTTCCACAACATCTAATTACATTTGTGAATTAAAATAGAAGTACAGCAATGTTCCAGAAGGCAATATTAGGACTCGAACCTCCTCCTCCATTGGGAGTCAAAGATATTAAGCTGGGCCAGGCACAGTGGCTCACGCTTGTAATCCCAGCACTTTGGGAGCCCAAGGTGGGCAGATGACTTGAACTCAGGAGTCTGAGACAAACCTGAGCAACATGACAAAACCACATCTTTACAAAAAATAACAAACATTAGTCAGGCATGTGGTGCGTGCCTGTGGTCCCAGCTACTAGGGAGGCTGAGGTGGGAGAATAGATTGAGACCAGGAGTTTGAGGCTACAGTGAGCCGAGATTTTGTCACTGCACTCCAGCCTGGGCAACAGAGTGAGATCTTGTCAAAAAAATAAATAAATAAACTGTTAAACTTACAGATCATTCACAAATTAACTGAGGTTGTTATATTTTGTTTTACATTTCACATAACACCAATAGCACAATGAGAGTATGTTTTCTCATTTAAAGGGATCTCAGATTTTAAAAGACTCAATAATACAGGTTGAGGGGTTTATTTGCTCTTTCTCAGTTAGTCTCTTGAGATTTTTGTAAGTATCAGATGCAGAAAGCAGACTGTGGGTTATTCCACAACTCTTAGTTGCCCCATATAATGAATGTGCCTCTTAGCTTACATGTACAAGAATTTATGAAACATGATGTTCTCATTGTTTTATTCATACTCTCTCATGTTGATAAAAAGGATTTCAAATAGCTTATTTAAAAAAAAATACAACCAACCTACTGGGACAGGGGTAAAATGACAAAAAAACTAAAACAGCAACAATACCGACAAAACACATAATGAGAAGAGGAAAAGGATGGAGAAAAATTTAGAAATGTGTAAAATTATATTCCATTTGTACAAATGATTTTAAAAGAAAATAATGTCTTTTCTTTTTCTTTTTTTTTTTTTTTTTGCTATTAAAAATGGCTGCAGCTGTATCTTAAAGGAATTTAACCTATTCTGGCCAGCCAGATTTCATAACAAATGAATCCTTGAAAATACTGCAGCTGCAAAAGACCTCTAGAGAGAGAGCTGTATCAATCTGGAACATTCCACAAAACAAAAAGGAAATTTTAAAAAATTGTCCCTGTAGGTAGATCAGAAAATAACTCCATAATGATGACATTCTAACAAGAGCAACTTACTTTTTCTGTGAGAAATATAATAAACACTCATATATGAGAACTGAAAGTCCCATAACAATTCATTTGTCTTCTTTGCCAGAACAATTGTTAAGACTACTTCCAGTAAAGGCAGCCTGACGTCAGATAATTCTCGTTCCTAGAGAACAAGCATAAAATTGGACTAAATTATTTTAAACAATCATTTTGAGGCACTGAAAAAAAAATGACCAAAAGAAAAATTGAGAAACAAGACATTGTGAAGTTTTCCTCTTGAAATGGGGCTGCTATATGTGGTAGGGTATACTGGTAAGTATGTGGCCTTCTTTCCTTGAGCTGTTCTTGTCCTTTCCAGCACACTCAGGCTTCAGAACCTGCATCATTACAGGTGGGAAGAGATGGCAATCCCAGATTGAAGCTGGTGGCAAAGACCCACAGCTCTATAACTGGAGGCAGGGAATGCAATTCAAGGAAGTAAGCATACCAGTAAGAAATTTAATGGAGGAACTATAGAAGTCCACAGCATAGAAAGGCTGAGAAACTTAACTCTCTGTACATACCTCAGTGTCTACGAACCTATGAATGCATGGACGATGGCCATGATAGCCTGGCAAAATGTGAGCTATTTAAGAACTTGTTGGCTCTGTGAAGGTATTCCTCAACTCACACATAGCTCGTGCAGCTGAAAGAAGAAGTCTTATAAGCACAGTGTCCAGAATATAATCTCCACCAAAATTGTTGTCTGACCACCAAAGCAAAAAGATGCTGTGGAGAAGAAGCCGCAGCCTAGCATCTGAAGAAGCCCAGCATCTGAAGAAGAAGCCCTTCCAGAAGCCAGCGGTAATCTGTGTGCCTGTTTTGCCCTATCTCATGACCCATTACCAACGGTTTTCTCTCTCCCTCAGCTCCAACTCAACTTTGTTTTCCATGTTTCTTTAGGGCAGTTGGGGTTGAGGAACAGAGTCGCTTATTACAAATCATGACTAGATGAGCAACAGGAGCAATTGGTAGTGATGGGCATGCACCATAAAAAATACACCCAGTGCAGATGCACAGAACAAGGCCACGTGGTTCTCACCAGGAACTTAGGAATTTGGAACAGCACATGGTATGCAAATATACCCATTGGGAAAAGAAAAGCACAAGAATGTTTAAATCAGAAGAGTTCCTGGTTGGAGACACGAACCAACAAGGGTTAGTGGGCACATATAACCCTCTGCCTTCCTTAATCTACATAGTGCAGTTTATAGAAAAAGAAAATCAAGGAAGCAAAGTATACCAACACGTTAAATCTCCCTTTCTCTCTGCTGACTTTCTGCAAAGAGAAGCCAGCTATTCTACAAAATGACCTATGAATACATACATATATGCCTTGGTGTCAAAACCAGAAACACAAGAAGGGTCCCACTCCTAATCCAAAGCCTCAAAGAATTATTATTACTATTATTATTGAGATGAAGTCTTGCTTTGTCGCCAGAAGCTGGAGTGCAGTGGTGCAGTCTCGGCTCACTGCAACCTCCCAGGTTCAAGCTATTCTTGAACCTCCCGGGTTCAAGCTGTTCTTCCATCTCAGCCTCCTGAGTAGCTGGGACTACAGGTGCATGCCAAATGCCTGGCTAATTTTTGTATTTTTAGTAGAGATGGAGTTTCACCATGTTGGCCAGGATGGTCTCGATCTCTTAACCTCGTGATCCACCCGCCTCAGCCTCCTGAAGTGCTGGGATTACAGGCATGAGCCACCGCACCCAGCCTCAAAGAATTATTTTGTAGACAGTGTAACAATCTTGGTTGAAATATTAGGAGTCAACTCTACCAGCTGTTAAAGGCTTTATTGTAAAGAAATAAAGAGTTCACAGAAATGCTGGGAAAGCTGTAGATTTAGCCTCAAAATGTGGTCAAGAACTAGAAGAAGCTAGATAGTAGGAAAATGCAACTAATGTCACACTGCAGGACAATCTGTTTCATGATCATAGTGCCAGACAAATACTGTAGGACTGTCAACACCAATAGCGTTGAATGCAGCCACTGAATTCTCAAAGCTGTCATTGCTGCTGGGTTCTCAACATGGCCACCATGAAATGGTATCTCTACCATCTTTTTTTTTTTAATTTTACATTCCAGGATACATGTGCAGGATGTGCAGGTTTGTTACATAGGTAGACATGTGACATGGTGATTTGCTGCACTTATCAACCCATCACCTAGGTATTAAACCCAGTATGCATTAGCTATTTTCCCAATGCTTTTTCTCTTCTCTCCCCACTTCCTTACATGCCCCAGTGTGTGTTGTTCCCCTTCCTGTGTCCATATGTTCTCATTGTTCAGTTTCTACTTATAAGCGAGAACATGCAGTATTTAGTTTTCTGTTACTGCATTAGTTTGCTGAGGATAATGGCTTCCAGCTCCAACCATGTCCCTGAGAAGGACATGATCTCATTCTTTTTATGGCTGTGTAGTATTACATGGTGTATATCTACCACATTTTCTTTATCCAGTCTATCATTGATGGGCATTTGGGTTGATTCCACGTCTTTGCTATTGTGAGTAATCTCTACCATCTTTTATCATTGCCTCCCCTCCTCTGGTTCCAAAGACTTCAGTAGGAGCATCTTATTTGTTGGGCTTGAGTAGCCTGCCTGCCCCCAGGTTAACAGGGGAAGGCAAGAAGGAAGATTGGTCCATTTGGCTGCCGCAGTGGGCAGCCAGTTTTTGCCTTCCACCAAGACTTCAAGTTTATAAATTGTTCAGTTTAGTGTTCAAAAGACTGGTATTAAATTTAGGAAAGGTTAAATGAGGATTAGAAGCATGGTTTGTTTTGACCAAGTAATACTTTGGGGAATGGAAAAGAATGACTATCTTGAAGGAACATGAACCCCTTAAAAGACAAAGCTTCACAGGAGAGAACATCTGGAAGATGAACAGCTGTGGAAGTGTATAGGAGAGAGAAAAATTGCTCAATGACAGACAAAATCAAATTTATCATAGAAGTTTCTTGTTCTATTATTTGCTGTGTTTTATTTGTTTGTTTGTTTTGGTTACTACTCCAGGATTTCCATACTCTTCTTGGTATGCATCAATCATTATCAATCTCAAATTTAAATATTTAAATATTCAGACTGCATAAAAGATTTTCTTTCATACCGAAAAACATATCCTGAACCAAAACAAAGCCACTTGCCACAGAATTCTCATTTCAGAAGCTTTTCTTGTTAATACTATTATTTTTTTAATGATAGAAAGAAGAATTTAAAAATCATATACTGGTGACCAATTCCTTATGTGAATTGAGAGTTCCCAACATGACCAAGGACGTCAGTAAATAATCACTTTTATCTACTTTGTTATGTTTGCAAATCATTTTGTTGGTGGGTTTTGAGACATAACACATATTTTAAATAACTTCCCGTATGTTGACAAGGTTGATGGTCACCTTGTTCTTCTAGTCCCAAGCTTCTCTAATGACAACAGTGCTATAGAGTTGAGACTCTCCAGAATACCAAAAATGTTACTGGATTCTATGTTTCTATTTAAGATGTATTCTGGAGATTTTCTCTCTTAAGTCTAAATGTTGCCATGCCTGTACATTTCTGAGCCAAACATCGAACACTTTCCTCAACAAGAAAAACTCTATAATTTGAATAATTAGCCAAGTAAAGCTAAAATCAAGGTCAACAGGGAAATCTTGGGTTTTACCAACTTTGGATTAAATATTAGAAACAAATGAAATAAAATCTTCACAATCCGGTTTGCTTTCAACTTATTTCAACTGGGAAACTCAGTAGTCATGTTATTAAGAACTTGGTATAACTTATTTTGTGCCTTTTATACATCAAAAAAATAAGCTCGGATTTGAATTATTAAACATCTTTGATAAATGCTGGAAGAAAAACAAATCACTTGGATTCTTACATAAATTCGCTTTTAAAAAAGCAATTAAATGCATTTTATCCTTTCCTTGTTTTTGAGACTTTAGCATGTAGTAAATCCAGTTTTCACCACCCTATCCTGTGATGACTTGAAGAATCTTTCCCATGCATGCCAGCATTTTGTTTAAACAGAAGAATAACGCGACCTTACTTTCCTTGGTCACCCCTACTGTTGAGTAAAGTCTTTATGAGGAGTCTTTGGGGAAATAAAGAGAAGAAAAGTAAGAAATATGTGATCTGCCCCTAATCCATGTACACCTCCCCTAAAGCTCGTAATGAGGAAGCATAATACAAGATAGAATTCTAAGTCATGTGCAGTAGCAAAGTATGCAGTTGTCCACAATGAGCTTGGAGCAGAAAGAAAAAGAATCCCTGCAGAGAAGCTACTTCAGTTGGCAGTGAGCCTTGTGAGAGGGGAGAAGAGAAAGAGGCTGATGCTTGATTTCCTTGTTATTTGCTCTCTCAATTTAAATGGAAGATTTATATTTCAAGATAAATCCATCTTTCCCTCCCACTCTAATCTTCAGAGATTATGGAAAAACAATCATATAGTGAGCATGGTGAACCAGAAACTGAAGAATTCCTGAAAAAAAAGAAGAGCTAACAAGAGCACATTTGAAAAGGAAACGTACCCTGGAATGGTACTCCACACTTAGCACTTGGAGAACAAGAGGGAAGCCAAATAACAGGACAATTCTTCTTCAGTGGGTCAGCCCTTTACAACATCCCGTGTTTGGACCACTAATATTCATGCAACGTGGCTGGGGAATAATAGAGAGAAAAAGGCAAGACAGGTGAAGGGATATATTGGGACTAACACTGCATTTCTAATAGACTGGTCCTGAATCTGTCTTCCTGCAAGCTTTCACCTCACTTGGTACTACTTAAATCAAGTGTACAACACCTGCTATCCACATGAGTGGTTTCCTTCTGCTTCTTAGTGATAAATTCTTACCATTGAAGTCATTAAGCTTTGTCATTCATTTTTCTTTCCCTAGCCTGGTTCTTCTTCCTTTAGCTAAGTCTGATCTGATTTTTCAGGGGTTCTTTCGTTTGCTGGGTATATTGCAGCCTTGATTGCTCTGAAAAGGCAGCTCAAGTGGCATCACTTCCTGCCTGGGCATGTTGACAATCTTTACCTGCTGGCATCTCTGGCCTTGATATCCCCAGTGACTCACACCCTCTACCATGTGTCTAGTTCTACCTTCTATCCCCAAAATGCAAATTTACAGAAAATTCCCCATCATTGGAATTCTTCATGTCTAAAGGACTTCAGCAATACATGGGCACAAATTTAAACATAGTGTCTGTTGGAATATACAGATGGGAGAGAAATGAGCTAACATGACCCAGAAATGTAGCATCTCCTGCTAACTGTACCAGTGGATATAATTCGAAAGCTGTGTGTACCTTCGAAAATAATCTCTTCCAAACCAAATACAGGGGGCAGTTTTACTGTTTGGGGTTTTTTTTAGTTTTGATAAACTATATTTTTAAGGGCAATTTTAGGTTCACAGCAAAATTATGCAGAAAGGTAAGAAGTTTCCCTTTTCCTCCCTTTCCACACATGCACAGCCTCACCCATCATCCACATCTCCCACCAGAGTGGCCCATTTGTTACAACTGATGAACTGATATTGACACCTCATGATCACCAGAGTCCACAATTTACATTAGGGTTCACTCTTGGTGTTGTACATTTTATGTTTTTCAGTGTGTATCCACCATTATAGTATGTATCATACAGAATAGATTCACTGTCCTAAGAATCCCCTGTGCTCCACCTATTCATCTCTCTCTTCCCCCTACAGACATCATGTTTTGACACAACACAGTCATTTTGATCACTACTTGTTTGAATTATGAAGTTTAAAAAGTAGATCAGAATTGAAACAGTCTAAGGTTCATAATAAACATAGCCCATACTATGATGTAATTAGACAAAGAACGGTTTTAATAGCTGGTTTTTCTGAAAGCATGAATGTGAATGAACCTTGATCATTGGGGAACTTATTTTCGAGATTAAAGCTGCTAGGGATAAATTGAGTGGTTTTTTTCTTCTAATTAAACTTTTGATCTTTGTCCACACTTACATGACTTAAGTATTGTGTTAGCTTCATCAAGAATTTGGCTTTTCATTTATTTTGCAATAATGTGTTAACATTAGCATAAACAAGTGTCAAACTAGTTCTTTTGGTTTTAATGGTTTTGGCCTAGACTGTGTTAGTGATTTATAGAAAAATTTTATTTTTTGGTAAAATATAAATCTAGGTATTAAACTATCAACATCTATTATTTAGTTAAGTATTTAAAACCCATTAAAAATTTTTAGGTTCCTCCCTAAAAAGGTATTACCATTTTGTCTTTTAGGTTATGAATATTCAAAATTTTTTGCAATGGCAAACAGAATTTGATCAGCTTAAGTTTAAAATATTTGAAACTTAGGAAGACAAATACTCAGTAGTAGACAGCTGTTACTTTTAGTTTCTTAGCATCTCTTTTCCCTTTATGCTTTGTTTGTTTTTATTTTTTTTAAATAGAAACAGGGTCTCGCTATGTTGCCCAGGCTGGTCTTGAACTCCCCGTCTCAAGCAATCCTCCCACTTGAACTTCTGAAAGTGCTGGGATTACAGGCATGAGCCACCACACATAGCTGCCCCTTTATTCTTTAACCATGTCCTTTTTCTAGAAGTAATTTTATGTCCTCCATGACAACTGTGGAGTTCTATTTGATCCTGGTAAGCTGAGACAATCATGAACTTCAACCCTCTCTCTATAGCAGTTGGTTCAAAGCAGTGAGCTTGTGACCCAAGAGAGGACACTTACTTAGATTTCTGTGGGGTCAGTAGTATTATTGAGGGAATGTGTTCTCTTTCTGGGTCCACAAGCGGGCGTAGTTTTAAGGGCAAGAACTTCCTAGCACCATGCCCCTCCTCCCATCTCTCTTCATCCTGGAGATTTAATGGCTTAAATTTAAATTTCATGGGAAGAAACTAACAGTCAATCACTCCAGCAGAAGTTCTAAGGAACTCCTTTCGTTGGCCAGGGGTCTTAGAGAAAGTAGGGGAATCTTCCCAGGTTAAAAGTCCGCTTCTTCCACACCCCATCGGACTCCATGTTTGGATCCCCTTCCACGAACACTCCCTTCGTGAAAGCTGTTTTTCTCTAACCTGGATTTTCCCTCTGGAGTCCCCTTCCATACTGTCTCGTGGAAGCCTGCCTTCCTCTCCTAAACTCCATCTCTTTCTCTATTCCCTTCCCCTCAGTGTGGAAGCTGCTTTCCTCTCCTGGATTCCATCTTTCTGGATTCTCTCACTCAGTGTGAGAGTTAGTTATTTCTTTCTCCCTCCTCCTGTTTCTCTCTAAATAAATCACTTTCTACAAACACTTTTGAGTCCGGCATTTACTGCACACTATGCCGTGGTCCCCTCTCTCATTCTTGAGAGGGCAGGAGACCAAGAACCTGGAGAAATATCCTCTCAGGGGAGCTGAGGGTACCTTGAACCCCTGAACCCCAATATTACAATATCTCCTTTATCGTTTTTATTGTATCTATTTGATTCTTCTCTCTCTTCTTCTTTATTAGTCTAGCAAGTGGTCTATGTATTTTGTTAATTAACAACAACAACAAAAAAGCTCCTGGATTCACTGATTTTTTTAAAGGGTTTTTTGTATCTCTGTCTCCTTCAGCTCTGCTCTGATCTTAGTTATTTCTTGTCTTCTGCTAGCTTTTGGATTTGTTTGCTCTTGCTTCTCTAGTTCTTTTAGTTGTGATGTTAGGGTGTTGATTTCAGATCTTTCCCACTTTCTGATATGGGCATTTAGTGTATAAATTTCCCTCTTAACACCTGACTAAATTGATATGCAACCAAGAATAGCCTTGTCTTGGAACTATGTCCTACATTTCTGAATCAATTTAACAATAGGAGGCCAGCTAGCATCTGCTTTGATTTCACGTTGCTTAAATCAGTATTTGTCTCTCTGTTGATATGGGAATTTAGCGTTGTGATCATGCTGAAAAAATTAGTTATTTGTGATGTTTCTTATTAAGTTGTTGACTTCTGCAGCTGTTGAAAGTCTCTAATAACATTGACTGGAGGCTGGAGGAGTCTGACCCAGAGTCTGACCCTTCCGCTAGTATTTTGCCTCTCAGTGCTGCATGTAAGTGACAAGTAAGTTCACATCTCCAGCTGGTTTGGCAATTTGAAAGTTAACAAATCCGAATTTATGTCATTCTGAAAATAAGATGAACCAAAGAATCATCCTGTTTTTCTTCAAAATTAACTTTAAGAAAGTTTTGCTTTAAGAACCAAGACAATATATACTTCTGTGTTCTACTACTGGGGAATTTTAAAAATAAAATTTATAGGTGCTGGAGGAAGGAATATAATTAGGTTTGAATTGGAACCTTTTGTTCAGGTGCCCAAGGCTCATCAGAGCATCCCTTAAGGAAAAGCATCTATTATTTGCTGTTAATCTTTGTTCCAGAATGTGTGTAATCCACGTTCCTGGTATCAGCATCCTCTCAATTTACTGTCACCTAACCTTGACTATAACATAGCAATCCAAATATAGCAATCATGAATGTTTTCAATACTGGTCTTCATTCACTGACTCCTGTAAACCTGTGCAACTCTAATGTAATTGCCCTGGAGCTACTCTGATCTTGCCTTACAACAGTGACACAATTGTAGTATCAGGAAATGAAGAGTGAAGTCCACTCCAAGAGTGCTGGAGACAATGACAGATGTTTATTGAAGTTTTGGGGGTTTTTTTGTTTTATTTTGTTTTTCTTTTTTTTGAGACAGAGTCTCACTGTGTCTCCCAGGCTGGAGTGGAGTGGAGCAATCTCGGCTCGCTACAATCTCCACTTCTCCTGCCTCAGCCTCCCAAGTAACTGGGACTACAAGCGCATGCCACCATGCCTGACTACATTTTTTTGTAATTTTATTCAAGATGAGGTTTCACAATGTTGGCGAGCCTGGTCTTGAGCTCCTGACCTCAAGTGATCCACCCGCCCCAACCTCCCAAAGTGCTGAGATTACAGGTGTGAGCCACCGTGCCTGGCCTAAAAGATTTTTCTGTGAAGCTGTAGCAGAGACAGTGCCTCACTTATCATATAGCAAAGCGTCTTTAAACTCCAAATTAAAATCCCTGTCTCAAAACCCTCCCAAGGTAGGTGCTCCTTTTTCCTACCTCAATCATTGACCACAGCCACTGCAGCTTTCTGGCCCGGTTCTCATCCCTCCTCTCACCCCCAAGATCACGCAGGCTCTGGCTGTTGTTTTCTTAAGCAGAACGAGGCTTCTCAGTTCAGGCTTCTCAGTTCAGCAAAAGAAAAAGATATTTTGAAAGTCCTTCATTATATAAAGTTCTAAGTATCTCATATTTTGATGGCAGGCTAGGCCGTAACACCCAGCTATTCATACAAATACTAACCTTCATGTTGCTAAGAAGATGTTTTGCAGATGTGATCAATATCTACAATCAGTTGACATTAAGTAAAAGAGGTTATCACTGATTACTGGAATAGGACTCATCTAATCAATTGAAAGACCTTATGGACAAAACAGAAGTTTCCCCTAAGAAGATAAAATTCTGCTTGTGGATTGCAGGATCTGATCCTGCCCAAGAGTTTCCAGCTTTGCCTTCCTCAGCTCAGAGGTACCAGATATGCCCAGCCAGCCCCAGCAATCCCATAATCCAAAGGTTTTCAGTTCGTGTGCATGTGAGTGTGTGTGTGTGTGTGTGTGTGTGTGTGTGTGTGCGTGCGCGCGCATCCTGTTGGTTCTGTTTCTCTGGTAGAAAATGAGCAAGGCACACTTAAGATTAATATTCCTCTCAGTTGGGTGCAGTGGCTCACATCTGTAATCCTATCACTTTGGGAGGCTCAGGTGGGTGGATGGATCACTCAGCTCAGGGGTTTGACCAGCCTGGGCAACATGGTAAGACCCCATCGTTACTAAAAGTACAGGCTAAAGATTAGCTTGGCGTGGTGGTGCATGTGTGTAATCCCAGCTACTCGGGAGTCTGAGGCACAAGAATTGTTCAAACCCAGGAGGCAGAGATTTCCATAAGCTGAGATGGGGCCACTGCATGCCAGCCTGGGTGACAGAGAGGGACTCTGTCTCAAAAAAGAAAAGAAAAAATTAAAAAAGAAATATTCCTCCTGTATTTAAATTCCTAGAGAAGTGCCTTAATTATGAATGGATATTGAATTTCTTCAGATTCATTCTTTAAGGGACCAAAGAGAGCATTATATGATTGCCTTATTCTTTTATTATTTCTAATCATACTAACAGATTCCATCATATTGTGCTATTTTTTCAATAAATTATGATTTAATGTTTTATTTTCAAATGGATGTTTTTTGTTTTGCAAGGAGACTTATTAATATCTACCCACACTGATCTGTTGTCAAAGACAGGAATAGGGTTGGGAGCGCCCCAATCCAGGCATGCGTGAGAGCATCCTGATTAACCCAGCTAGTAGCCCTGGAAGTCTGTGTCTTGCATACTCCCCCCATGGCCATGTGTGAGAACAGCACTGAAGAGGTTTTTCTCTTCTGAAGCTTGCTCAGGCTTGGCAGCCCATTCTCTGTTGTTGGTAGCCTGGGTGATCAGGACCCACCTGAGAGAGTGAGCAAATATAAGCCACTTCTTCTCAGGCCTAGTAAAGGTTTGATATGGTTTTGCTATGTCCCCACCCAAATCTCATCTTGAATTGTGGCTTCCATAAGTCCAGTGTATTGAGGGAGGGACCTGGTGGGAGAAAACTGAATCATGGGGGCAGTTTCCCCCATATTGTTCTCAAGTTAGTGAATAAGTCTCACGAGATCTGATGATTTTATAAGGGCTTTCCCTTTTTCCTTGGCTCTCATTCTCTCTTTGCCTGCTGCCACCATGGGAGGCATGCCTTTCCCCTTCTGCCATGATCGTGAGGCCTCCCCAGCCATGCGGAATGGAAGTGTGAGTCCATTAAACTTCTTTCCTTTATGAATTACCCAGTCTCAGATATGTCTTCGTTAGCAGTGTGAGAATGGACGAATGCAAGGTTCTTCAGCAAAGCAGCTTCCTTGAAACCCAACTGGGCTGCTAGACATTTTGGTTTTAATTTCTAGGGCAGGTATAAAAAGCCTACAGTATTTTGCATCTTGGTCTCTGAACCTGAGCCTGGCACAGATGTGAGGGCTTCTGCCATTATTACTCACCCTCCTTAGGCCTGCTGGCTTTTCTCTAGGGCTCTGCTTCTGACCCTGGGGAAAGAGAGGCAGGCAAGACCTTTCAAGGCTTCCAAAAGTGACCAGTAGACTCCAAAATCTTGACAGTTTTCTAATAAATCTCCTCCATCTTTACTCTCAGTAGACATCTATCATGAGCTCCAAAGTGCAGATGCCAGTTTAGTCAGCTGTGCCCTTGCCATGTGGCAAGGATTGCCGTACATCCAGCCCAGGATGATACAATGTACAGAAAGTGAGAAAGCAAAGCAGTCATAACTGGGGGACCTGGCCTACAGTGTGAATGTCAGCTCCAGTCTTACACAAAAAATAAAACACCAAGTCATTGCCTTTTGATTCAAGAACCTAATTAATGATAAATCAATCATCACAAATTATTCCCAAGGCCAGATCACTCTTAGTGGTTTGTGGTAACAAGTTTTCTAAAGGCCTTTCTGGAAGAAATTTAAACCCCCAAATTTTCCTATATAAATGTAAAAGCTTGAAATTAATTAATTAATACTTTGAATTAATTTAATGATGTAAACTTTTAAAATACACTTTTAATCTGCAGGAGAGTTTGTTTTCAAAATGGCAAATGTATTAGTCTGCCCATGCTGCCATAATGGAGTACCACAGACCAGGTAGCTTGAACAACAGACATTCATTTTCTAATAAGCTGTGGAGGCTGAAAGTCCAAGATCAAGGTATGCGCAAGGCTGAATTCTGGGGAAGTCTCTCTTCCCTCTCTTTCTGGATTGTGGTCAGTCACCTTTTTACTGTGTCATCACATGGCTTTCTTCTGTACTTCATGCTACTGGTGTCCTTTTCTTATAAAGACACCAATCCTAAGTCAGGTGCAGTGGCTCATGCCTGTAATCTTAGCACTTTGGGAGGCCTAGGCAGATGGACCTCTTGAGCCCAGGAGTCTGAGACCAGCCTGGGCAATATGGCAAAACCCTGTCTCTAAAAAAAAAAAAAAAAAAAAACCCACCAGTTTTACTGGATTAAGACTCCACTCTTACGATCTTATTTAAACTTACTGCCTTAAAGGCCTGATCTCCAAATACAGTCACATTGGGGGTTAGGGCTTCAACACTGAATTGGAGAGACCCAATTCAATTTATAGCAAACAGCAATGATAGAAAGTATGTAATTCCTTCTCTGACTCTGCAGGGTACTCAATGTGATCCAGTGAGCATATGGCAGCCTAAGGGGTGGGATCTGAGTTCCCCCAGTGAACTTCAGAGTTGCTTAAAATCCCACCCCTTCTCCACTGGGAGCATAGAAGGACTTGATGATAGGGTGATGGATGCAGCAAACCACCATGGCACATGTATACCTATGTAACCAACCTGCACATTCTGCACAGATACCCCAGAACTTAAAGTATAAGAATAGATAAATAAAATAAAATATAGTTTGTGAAAAAAGTGTGACAGATGCAATCAATATCTCCCCACTAGGGACTAATTAGTAAATCCTCTTTAATCATTTTGCTTGCCCATCAGGACATGGACAGGTAGCAGGTGAGTCTTGATGCGATCGTAGGAAGCAAGCAGGAGAGAAAGGCCCAGGGCTGCTGGAGCTGCTTCACAAACAGCAGACCTCAGGTCCTCAACAGGGCTTGTTTGTCTTCATGTCTCAGGACAATGTTGTAGTTCAGTTGGAGCAGACACTGGATTGAGCAGAAAACGCAATCACAGCTCTTGAAGAATGAGGGACTCAGGAGAGATACAGCAAGAGAAGGGCTACAAAAAAATGATAAAAAGAGGTGCTGAAAATGACCTTATACGGGATCAATTCCCATTCAACTATAATATTGTCATAATTATTATGTTAGTTATCTTTAGACTGTTGTTCTAGAACCATGCTTTTTATAAGAATGATTCAATTCGCAAATGGACTTTATTTGACCAAGAAATATGTTCAGCGATGTAATGGAATTCTGATTAGGAAAGGGAACAACAGAGACACCACGTGGGTATCAGTTAGAGCATGGCCAGTGCTGAACATGACCAGTGGGGCGAGGGTGTTAAAAGTTCACATGACAACACGTTTACTTAGTTCTATCCATGCCTTTACCCACTATTTAATTAACACATTTATAAAAAAATACTTCCCAAAGTGTGGACTGAATTTTCCACTTCACTAATTCTATCATGTATGAAAGAAAGGAAGGAAGGAGAGAGGGAAGAAGGGCTCTGAACTCACGTTGCTCTTAGTGATTTCATGATTATCTTGTATGTCCCATTGAGCCTTACATGTCTCCAGCTACACAAAACTTGCTTTAAAAGATGTCGCAGTGAACAATTCTTCAGGCATTATTGTTTTTTTGAGATCCACCAGAAAGTTTCACATTGTTTTTTCAATTCCTAGCTCTCAGTGGATAATTATTTACTATCAATGCATATCTTGTCAATACCCATACCCTCTCTCATTTATATAAACACAGCATTTGATGCTTATAGATACCTTAGTGGCTCGTATTACCACACCCTTTCCTTTAGAATTTTTGAAATAGTTCATTAGAAGTTTTCATTTTTATTAATTTTTTAATGCTTTAATTCTAGTTAACACACACACACACATATTTATAGTGCTAATGATATTTTGGAGTGTCCATGTGCATTCCTTGGTGTCTTATTTCAATCCTGTTACTCACCCATCTATCATTTAAAGAAAGTCTGTGGAAAGGCTGCTCTCGATCTGGCCTCCTCACCATAGATTCACAGAGCTCTGCCCAAGACAAACTCCTCACTTCCCAGACTGGGAATTTCTTGTTTGCTCTCTATATCACTCTCTCTGGTCTTTGTTTACTTTTTTTTTTTTTTTTTTGCACTCTCTATTGTATCATCATTGTATCCTATAGAGCTGACCCAATGACTAACACCAAGAAGGTTCAGTAAATGGTTTCTGGAATGAAAAAATGGATGAATGGAGTACAGCACGATGTCTCTCATTTGGATTTATCTGGATTATAAGGAGGCTGAGAGATGTTAAGTAAGACTGTATGGCTGTGTTTACTCTGAACTCCCAGTAAGAACTAGACAAAGCAGAACTGTTTTCATGCTCTTAAAGCAAAGAGTAACAGAGAAGAGGGAGTGGGCAGCTCTCCACTCCTGCCCTGGCTCACAGAGGGGTCCTGGGAACACAGAGCCGCTTGGGGACTCAGCAGTATTTACTGAATATTTAGCTCCAAGGGGATTATGTACCAACCTCAGAAAACAGGGGATTCTGGATGAACTCTGAGAAGTAGAGGGGGATCCAAATAAAGAGAATGGAGTGAACAAAAATGTGAAGAGTTGCCAACTTGGTATGTTCACCGAGAAAATGCTGAATGCTGAATTCATGATTATATCAACTAAACATGTTAAAATAAAGAATAGGTTGCAGATGTTCCACAAGCAACTTATGGACCATCTTGGAGGAGCATGTTCCAGGATGAGAGTGAAATTTTCCTTGGGGTTTAAGTTTATAACCATCGATTCATGTAATGATATAATCCTCTGGGAATCAATACTACTGCAAATAGCATTTTATTAATGCATTTATTCATTTTTATATTAAGTAATTCATTCATTATCTTCGTTAGCATTCATTAGCTTCTCTTTCATGATATAGAAAAATCTAGCATGAATCAAAGGTTAAGTATCGATGACATTCAATGAACACAAGTTTTAGAATGATCATGACCTGAATGCCATGCATTGGATGCTCTTAATTGAGGACCTAAAGAGAAAGTTGGTGTCAAGAGAGGGCTTATGCATACTCAGAGAAGACTACTTTTTATGTGTTGTATTTGTCATGCATGGGTAGTTCCAGAGTCACTCTGGATAGGACAACGTAGACATCCATAGAAATTAATAGAGCCCTTGTCATCAATGAAGAAAATTAGAGAAAAGAGAAGAGAAGCCTCTAGCAGCCCATGACAGTTTCTGAGACATCAAAATATAAAATATGAGACCTGCCCCTCAAACAGTCTGGGCTTTGTCTGGGCCACACTCCACACCCATTCCTGGATCCCATCTTCCCAACCACGAACTCCAACTTAAGATACAGAAGTAAAGCAGAATTGCAAGTGTCAGATAAGATGGCAGTTTGGCATCAGGGCCTGTCTTCCTGTCTTAAAGCCAAACCTAGAGATGTTACAGATTTGACATGCATTTCAGATAATCCCAGTACTGATGCATACACCAAAAATAGAAAAAAAAATCATCTTTGAGAAACTCTTGAAGCAGCAGAGGGTGGCTAGGGATTGGTTTGGAGGAGGTAAGAGGAATGCACACTCGAGCAGCACACAGTCATGTGTAATGGGAAGACAGCTATGGGAAGACGATAGGCTAGAAAGGAATGCTCACATTTAATCACGTTGTCATGAAATGTCAGATCATCAGATACACAAAGAAGATTGAAACGCATTGTTAGAAGACAAGCAGAACCACAAAAGTACAAAAACCATATTATTAAAGGTTTTTCAATAGAATTATTAGACATGGGATGATAATGGGTAATATTGTGGTTGTGTGGAAGCAAAAAAGAAATTCTGAAGCTAGAATTTTATACCAATAAACTATAATTTAAATGACACTGAAATAAAAATATTTTTAGCATCCATGACCTTTCAAAGTTTACCAAACAAACACTTTTTTGGAACATTCTTGGAGGAAGTATTAAACCACTAGAGAAGAATAATGCCAGAGGAAGCAAAAAGATACAGGAAGTGAGAGTAAGAAGATTAACTAGGTATATTTATTTTTGTTTAAGTAAGCGGTAACACCCCATCCCAGCAAACCCACAAATTTATTTATAACATTCCAGAGCTAAACTCAGGATATCAACAAAGAAGGAGCAGGAGGAGTGAGGAGAGGTGGCAGAGTTGTTCCACGAATTTAACCATTTGGGGACAAAACATAGAACATCTAACCTTAATTGACAGTACAAAATAAATATATAACTGAGTCCTATTGCGTTAATGCTAATTCACAATGGAAACAAAAGAGAAGAAACTCTAGACTAAGCCAGGCTCAGTGGCTCACACTTGTAATCCCAGTACTTTGGGAGGCTAAGGTAGGTAGGTCGCTTTAGCCCATGCGTTTCAGACTAGCCTGGGCAACACAGGAAGACCCCCATCTCTACAAAAAATACAAAAAAATTATAGCTGGACATGATGGCATGTACCTGTAGTCCTAGCTACTTGGGAGGTTGAGATGGGAGGATTGCGTGAGCCTTGGAGGTGGAAGTTGTGGAGAGCCAAGTCACCACTGCACTGCAGCCTGAGTGACAGAGCAAGACCAGGTGGAAAGAAGGAAAGAAGGGAGAGAGAGGGGGGAAGGAAGGAAGGAAGGAAGGAAGGAGAGAAAGAGAGAGAAAGAATGAAAGAAAGAAAGAAGAAAGAAAGAGAGAGAGAGAATGAAAGAAAGGAGGGAAAGAAAGAAAGGAATCCTTGATTATGGAAATATACCTCTAGAAAAATTATCTGAAATGCCAAAATTGACACACACACAAAATAATAATAATTAAATCCTTTACATTCAAAAAGCTCCAGAGGCAGATAGTTTTGCTGATAAGTGCTACCAAATTTATAGGATCAGATAAAGTTTCCTGTGTTTTATACATATTAAGTTTACATATGCTTAATTTTAAATTATGGCTGTCATTAGGAAAAGAGAAATAGGCATCTAAGTCCAAAGAATAAAATAGAAGAAAGAGTAGAAAGTTCAGAAGTAGGAAAACTAGAGAAAAAGAAACAGTTTGAAGAATGGACCAGGGCCCACTGTTCAGTGAAAAAGGGCCTCTTTTATGTGATGGGAGGTGCCTGGCTCAATGGTGGAACAGAATGTACAGGAAGACCATGTGGGGCTGAGTACAGTCTCCTTCTTTAGCCACTTCCTCAGTCGCTACCGTTCTCTTCCACCTCAGCTGGGCACATAGAGCTAGAAATTCCCCTGGATCCCATGACTGAAAGCACTTGCCAGGTGCATGAGAAGTAGGCAGAATTTTGCATGAGTATCTCTCCAGCTCTCTAGCTTCCAGCAAACCAGGACCTAGAACTGTTTGGTATTATGTAGGATCCAAGACTCCTTGTCTGGTATTCTGTATCCTCTTGACCCTAGTCATCTGAGAGAGCCAAGAAGTTAAAAGGTCATAAGGAAGGATCCAAGTAATCCAGATACACTTTAAAAAGGGGGCCAAATGGAACCAGAGGAACCTGGAAATGGAAAACAATGGGCTCCTTATGTTAGCTTTACAGCGTTGATGGTCCAGCCCTTTCCATATATTCTTTCATTTAATATTCTTGACAACCTTGTGAGTTACTATTATTATCTCCATTTTACAGATCAGGAAGACAAGGCACAGGAGGCTAAGTAACTTGCCTAAGTTCATAGAGCTGGGTAGTGGCAGAAAAAAAGACTTGAAGCCAAGAATTCTGACTTTTAACCATACCACCACCAAGGGAATGAATGAATGCTGGACTTAAATCAGCACCAGGATAGTCCCTTCTTCCAACTGGAACCTTTTGCCATTGGAAGCTTGGTGGCCTAGATGCCTTGACTACAGGAAACACGGGTAATGTGTAATTTCCTATAGTACAATTCAAATTGTGACCATAAAAGTAATAACTAACATTTATTTAGCATTACTGTCAGGAATAGTTCTAAATGCTTATGATGTATTATTTAATTTATTACAGTTCTACCAGTTAAGTAGAATTTTCTCATTGTTCAGATAAGAAAACTCATGCATACAGAGATTAAGCTACTTGCTCATTGTTCTTACAGTTTGTGAATGATAGAACCAGTTTCAAACCCCAATGATCTCACTCTGAATGCTTAAATATCACACCATGCCTTTCATGAGTGTGGGGTGTATGTGCGAGTTTGTGTAGAGAGAGGAGTGGAAAAGGGACAATGATCTATTTTTCAGTGGACAGAAAACAACTTCCTACACAATGCTCCATTAAGAGTCATTTAGTTTCTCCAAATAGAGGACCTGGAGGGACCTTGAAACCAAGGCAAGAATTAGGGTTCTCAGTCAATCTAGATAACTCATAGAGACTAAGTCACAATGTCTTCTTTGGAGTCAAGCACATTAGCTTGAACTTTGCATCCTCTACCATGCTGACCTAGTTGCAATATGTGGCCAGACATCTGGCTCAAACACAGGCTTACTCCTCATCCAGGCCCCCAGTTCCTCAAGGTGAGGAGCCAACTCCTCCCAGAACCACAGACGAGAGCAGCAGCCTGGAGTCTGCATCAGCAAACAAGATGAGGAAGCAAGGCAGCTGACCCAATGGGGAAGCAAGTCTCAGGATCAGTATTTTTGATCTGGAACAAAAGAGGGTTAAGGGAAGCAAGAAAAAATATTTATATATCCACCTCGGTGGGAGTCCCAGAAGAATATGCTGACTGCATGTGCAGGATGGCCCATCTCTCAAACCTCATCAGGAAGAATTAAAAATAAAATATTACAAATCTTTGATTCTTTTCTGAGAATTGATGAGTTGCAAATCTCTGACATGTCTTAACTGCAGAAGAAAATGTAGAATCTATGCTGAGAGAGCAGAATACAAAACCCTCTTGAGTCACAGAAGGCATTTCAGTGAGGGTGGCTTGGGCTTTGCATGCAGGGCTTTAGAACACAAGGCCAGAAATCTCACATTGGCCTCTGTTACATAGATAATTAGCTCACCTTGCCAGAAGAGTGGCTTCTTTCCTCAATGCCATGAAAGCCAGGGACTGAGCCTGAAGTGGGACCATTAGTTCTTCTATGGCTGAAGGGTGTGGGCATATTCCCAAGACTGCAGGATCACAGCTTCAGGTCCTAAGGCCACCATGGGCCTGGGGCTAAACCTTCAGGAAGGCAAGCCTCTGGTGAAAAGCCAGCGCAAATTATCCTGGGACGTTTAGATGGAGAGGAGTATTTATCCCAAGCTCTGAGACTGATATTTATCAAGTTTTAAAGCAAAAAAGTTGTGAAAGAAAAATGAAGGAAGACAGAGAAAAGAATAAGAAAGAAAGCACTTTTCAATGAGTTAGGGGTCCCAAACAGTTAATTATATTCTCCAAGTAGAATTCCTCCTCTCTGTGAATTATCTCTCAAAATTATCTGTCAGAAATTATCATCTGAATGAAGACCTTTGTCATGACACAGACTATGTGAATGCCCTAGATGGCCTCTAGCTGTGAAGAATCTGACTTCTGCTCTTTGAAAACTGATATAAATGGATGTAAATTTAAAAACAAAATCTTTGCTATTCATTCTATGATATTAGAATTGAGATTCTGATTACGTTTAGCCTTACGGAGTCTAATATCATGTCAACTGAGAATAATAAGCTAGAATTTTAAAATGTGACTTTTTAAAGTTAAGAATAAACATTTCATATGTAAGGGCCCATTCAAAGAGACCATCAGATGATAGCCAGACACATCATAGCAAGGAATCATTCTTGCATCATTTTCTGTGATGGCAAACCTAACATGTGGAAATTTGACTTTGCCAGGTCTGAGGTCAAAGTACTTTACCATCTCCACATGGTAAAGTACAGAAAGTGAGGCACGCAGCACCTTGGCCAAACAATAATCAAGTAAATGACCAAATCATGGAAATGCAGATTGAGGGGAAAGAAGCTGATGGAAAGGGAAAAATCAATACTGACCGTAACTAAGTTTGCATATTTAGGTTAGAGAGAAATTCACATTGAAGAGCCATAACCAGGATTCGTGACTCCTCAGGCAAATGGTGTTAAAAGAAGCCAGTAAATACTGGTGGGGTCTGCTCCTTGTCTCCCATTCTTCCTCCCTTTAGACACTCTAGAAACATCTTTCCATTTTACAATCTAGTGGCATCGTTGTCTCATTTACTTATCATTCAACACATATTTATGGAATTCCCTCCATGAGCCCAGTCATTGTTTTTGGCCCTAGAGATACAGTAGACAAAGATAGCTCTCCTCGTAGGAGACAAAGTGAAGGAAAACAGAAAAAATAATATAATAATAAGCAAGTAAGGTATGCAGTACATCATGAATGAAAATTGCTATAGAGAAAACTATGCAAGAATGAGGAATTGGGAGTGTAGAGGAGGGATGGGATACAATCTTCATTTGGGAGCTGGAGAAGACCTCACAGATGATTATTTGAGCAAAGAACTGAATAAGAGGATGGGGATGGAATAAACCATATAAATATCTTGGATAATAAGAATCCCAGTTGAAGGAACAGCCAATGGTAAGATCTGGAGGGAAGAGCCCACCTAACATGCCTGAGCAGGCCAGAGGAGTTAGAATGGAGTGAGAAGAACAGTCCAGAATTACTCTAAAAAAGTAGGGACCAACCATGTATGGGATTGTGGACATTTTAAGGAGTTTGTCTTTTACTTTTTGAGAGAGAGAGGAAAAAAAATAGGTTCTTGAGGGTTCTTCTCTTCTCTGGTATATTTTTAAAGAATTCATTAGGCTGCAGTATCAGATAGATATCGTAAGAGATAATATTGGAGACCAAATTTTGGAAATTGAAGGTGGAGCCAACAGCATTGGCTGGTAGCTAAAGAATGACTCCAAATTTACTTTGATGAGGAAGACTATGGAAGAATAAAATTAGGGAGAGGGAGCGTATTAGTCTATTTTCACACTGCTGATAAAGGCATACCTGAGACTGGGTGATTTATTCTTTTTTTCTTTTTTTTTAAAAAAGAGGTTTAATGAACTCATAGTTTCACATGGCTAGGGAGGCCTCAAAATCATGGTGGAAGGCAAAGGGCATGTCTTACATGGTGGCAGGCAAGAGAAAATGAGAACCAAGCACAAGCAGAAATCCTTATAAAAACATCCGATCTCATGAGACGTATTCACTATCAAGCAAACAGTATGGGGAAAACCACCCTCATGATTCAATTACCTACCACTGGGTCCTTCCAAAACACGTGGGAATTAATGGAGCGACAATTCAAGACGAGATCTGGGAGAGGATGGAGCCAAACCATATCAGAGAGCAGGTGAGAAGTTTGGTTTAGGAAAAGTTAAGTTTAAAATGTCTACTAGACATCTCACTAGGGACATTATGAAGAGAGTTTGTTATATGAATTGAGTGCTCACCAAAAGATTCCACTACCAAAAAAAAAAAAAAATCTCTGCGTGCCGTCAGCCTATTGGTGGTACTTAAGCCATGGAAATGGATGTGATCCCCAAGAGAAAGAATGTAGCTTTCTGAGGACTAGTTGGATCATTCACAGGTGAGGAAGAGCCAGCAAAAAAAAAAAAAAAAAAAAAAATTGCAAATGATTCATCAGGGAGGGAAGGAGGAAAACTGGGAGAGTCAGGCACCCTCAGCAGGCAGTTATTAGAGCAGCTTATATCAAACCTATCCAAGAGGTAAACAATTCTAAGGAAACAGACTCCTAAGTCCTCAATTCCCTATGCATGCTTTTCTAAAATCACTAGATTTGAAGACGTTTCAATAATGAACCTGCAGATTCTTGCTTTCCAGTGCTTCTTTTGCAACAACTTTTTTCCCACTTAATAAACTGCAGTCACTCTTCACCCCCTTGTGAATCTTACCATTAGTATTGCTGTGGTTATAAAAACATCTGGAATGACAAACAGTGGGATTACTAAAGTGGCAGTCTCCCTGTTGAGAAACTGAATGACGCTAACTAGAAAACCATCAAGTCAAATGGTTTCTGATTTTCTCTTTCAGCCAAATTATAAAAGAAACTAGTTGAATTGCCAGCTGATACATCAGTTAAAAGAATTTTTGATAATAGAATGCTTTGTGACTTTTGTCAAATATCTTGGGAGAAATGCAAATAATTTAGTAATAGTACAATGACATTCTTTTCCCATCTACTTATTAGTGTGAGTTAGTTTTCTCAATATTTAGGTATATATAAATGAAAAAAGAACAGATATTGTTCTAAGACATCTTATTCCAGCAATTAGCAATATTTACTCATGAATAAGTGAACTAAAAGAAAAATAAATTTCAATTCACCTTAAGATACACATTTCCAATACAATTTAATTTTAATATTTAATACTTATATGTCAACATTTATATGATATGCATCTTTTTGAGAAGTTGTGAATAATAATTATAATGATAACCCAATACTGCAGAATATTGCATCACAGAGTCTTTTCATGAAAGAAAATTTACAATTAAATTTTTGTCTTACATTTTTTTTTCAATGGAAAGATACCATGGTGATTCCCTTTGGGTGCTCACGTAGACGTAACTTTTATGTTTTTTTGCAGAACTGAGGATTTGAAAAGAACCAATCAAAATCCCAAAGGTACAGCAATGTTCCTCCTCAGGAATGATGTTATCTGTAAAGACTTTTCAGTGCCCATTACTTTTCAGTCACTTTGGAATGAGGATCTTATCACAACTTTCTCTGTTTTCTCTTTCAGCCGAATTATAACTGAAACTAGGTGAAGATAATTTTTGAAAATAGAATGCTTTGTAACTTTTGTCAAATATCTTGGGAGAAATGCATACACATCTTTTTTTTTTACTCAAATAAGAGGATTGTGTAGATTTCCAATAAATTGGAGCATGTTATTTGATATAGGGTGTAGCCATGCAGACCCTAGGGTCACAGGATTTTCCAGAGTATATGTGAGCAAGAGAAGCTTTAAAGAACTCAACTTCCAGATACACCACATCCTTTTGGCCACTTTCCTAAAAAGATGCTTGAGAAAGCATCTGTGGACTGAACAGTTCTCCACTTCTGTTTTTGCAATTTTTCTGGTTTACAAAAGAAAGGCATTTGTGGTACCCATTCTGAATCTTACTGTGGAACATTACCCCATAAAACAATTTTTATAAAAAAACAAGAGCTTTTGATCATTCCTGAGTGTGTGTTTCCTAAAATCAAAGACTTTGTAAGAAAGAGTAAAAGGAAATAGCCAAAGCCATCGTAAGCAAAAAGAGCAAAACTGGAAAAATCTCATTGCCTGACTTCAAATTATACTACAGAGCTATAGTGACCAAACCACACAGGACGGGCGTAAAAACAGACATATAAAACTACGGAGCTGAATAGAGAACCCGGAAACAAATCCACATACCTACAGTAAACTCATTTCCCACAAAGTTACCAAGAATGTACCCTGGGGGAAGAAATGTCTTTTCAATAAATGGAGCTGGGAAAACTAGGTATCTGTATGCAAAACAACGAGACTAGACCCCATCTCTTGCTGTACACAAAAATCAAATGCATGGATGGAGAGGACAGAAATCACATTCCTCCAGCTTTTGTTTTCTCAGTGAAGTGAGAAAAGGAGAATAAGAAGGGAGGAAAGGGCTATACATTTGGAGGAAGAGGATAAGGAGAGTGAAAGTATTAATACAGTTGAAGGTAGTAGGATTTCTGGGCAGCACTAAGACCCAGTTTGGGATTAGTGGTCATGAATATAAGTGAGATTTTCAATACGTTGCATGGTTCTCTAGAGCCATGTTCTGGTGCCTAAAGCAGGTGTGCAAAAGGCAGAGTTAGAAGAAAGACAAGAATATCAAGGTATATGCAAGGACTGAATATAATGGTGTAACCATTTAAGCTGGGCAAGGAATAAAGTGATAACATGCGAATGGAGAGAAATAGTGAAAAGTGGTCCAATACTTTGGGAGGCCAAGACAGGTGGATCACGAGGTCAGGAGATCAAGACCATCCTGGCCAACCTGGTGAAACCCCATCTCTTCTAATAATACAAAAATTAGCTGGGTGTGGTGACATGCGCCTACAATCCCAGCTACTCGGGAGGCTGAGGCAGGAGAAGAATCACTTGAACCAGGGAGTCAGAGGTTGCAGTGAGTCTAGGTCATTCCACTGCACTCCAGCCTGGCAACAGAGGGAGACTCCATCTCAAAAAAAATAATAGTGAAAAGTTAGTATCATAAATAAATTGTAGGTCAAGTAATTAATAGAAGTCAGGATATTGTCAGGATAGGAGGCAGTGGTTAGAGGCTGGAATGAGGGAGGGATTGCAAGTATTAGTGCTGACAGTGTCTTGTCCTGGAATGTGCTAGTAAACCTGCATTCTCTTTCATTTCTAGCTGGAATAAGGATCAGAGGCACATTACAATCACTTAAAGTCTGTCCTCAGGGCTGCATTAATTGCTCTACCCTCTGTCATCCCATAGTACAAGGGGATGAGACCATTTGTACTCATCACATTATGATGCAGAACATCACATTAATCCGTGAAATCAGTGGCATCATGGTGATCCATACACAAGAGCAAGAGGTAGCAAATTGATTGAAGGCTTTGGTGAGATCTATGTACCCCAGAGAGTGGGAGGTAAACCCTATAAAACTCAAGGACCACCATATTTTTTCAGGGACCTAGAGATCTGGATTATACTGGGACTTGGTCTGCTAGATACTTTTTAACATCATGTTTATACCTTTATTTACTAAATGAAAACCCAGTTCTTGATAATTATCTTCAAGCTCTGGGAGCAGTATATTCCACACTTAGGAATATGGCTGCAACTCATATGTCCATCACAGTTACACATTTGGAAATCAGAGAAATGACCTCCAGGTACTTGCAGGGCCCCAGTGGACACAGTGTAATCCAGACCTGAGACAGAACTTCATTTATTACTTGATCCTCACACGTATACCTACTCTATCAGGAGCAGGGGACATCGTGGCTCTTGGGGTTTCCAAGTACCAGCATCAAATCAGGCTTTGTGTTCAAAAGCCCTCAAAAGTGTGGTAATTTTCCTCAAGGATCTAGAAATAGAAATACCATCTGACCCAGTAATCCCATTACTGAGTGTATACCCAAAGGATTATAAAATATTCTATTATAAAGACACATGCACACGTGTGTTTATTGTGGCACTGTTTACAATAGCAAAGACTTGGAACCAACCCAAATGCCCATCAAAGATAGACTGGACAGGGAAAATGTGGCACATATACACCATGGAATACTATGCAGCCATAAAAAGGGATGAGTTCATGTCCTTTGCAGGAATATGGATGAATCTGGAAACCATCATTCTCAGCAAACTGACACAAGAACAGAAAACCAAACACCACATGTTCTCATTCATAAGTGGATGTTAAACAATGAGAACACATGGACACATGGAGGGGAACATCACATACAGGGGCCTGTCAGGGGATGGGGGCTAGGAGAGGGATAGCAGGGGGTGGAGGGGTTGGGAGGGATAGCATTAGGAGAAATACCTAATGTAGATGATGGGATGTAGATGACAGGATGTAGATGCAGCCAACCACCAAGTCACATGTATACCTACATAACAAATCTGCACGTTCTGCACATGTACCCCAGAACTTAAAGTTTGATTTTAAAAAATTCTGGGTCTTCCTCTTTCCTCAATATGTGGTTACCTGTGTAATTTCTGGAGGTCTGTTTAAGGAAGATCTGAGGAGAAAGCTACTGTATACCCTGTGGTAGAGTCCTTCTTCATGGGGCTCTGGACTTTCAGTCTGTAGACACTGTAACTGAGACATGACTTAGGTCTGGAAACTGGGCAAGATCATGAGCCTTCCTATTGCGTCAGCTTATTGTTTTCTGCTTGTCGGTCCTGGGGTGTATATATTAATAATATTCTCATTGGGTTCCTATATATCCCATTCCTTTGGACATCGTATTCTACTAGCCATCTCCATAAATCCCTGTGGATCCAGTTCCCTCAACTAACATCCCATGTCGCTTTGCATTATGCTAATTATGCCCACCTAATTTCCAGTGGTTAAATGCTGCCTGTCAGCCTTTGCTATTCTAAAATCCTATCATCTCCATTGCTACTGGCAGGCACAATTATAGCATCTCCTACTGTCAACCCTGCCCATAAAGACAGCGCCATTGAGCTTCTCAATGGTACTGACACCTTCCTCACCAGCCCATCCCTGCTGCTTTGGTAAAGTGTTCTCTAAGCCTGCCCAAGGAATGTAGTCATTAGTGGGTTTCCCAGTCTTATATTGTAAATATATTCCAGCATGCCAAATCCCCTGGGTCTTTGAAATATTTTCGCTGCAGCCTTCCATGGAAGTTATAGCAACTTTAATATAAGCCATCACTTTTTTCATGCTTCCAAGAACCTTCCTAGCAGCTTACTAAACCTGTCACTCAGAGCCATTGCCATGGTGTTTAATCTTGTGTAACAGGAAAGGGATCTCATATTGATAATCTCTCCTTTCTCCAGCTTTTATTTGACTGTCTTTGATCCAGCATGCTGATGATTCACTCCCACACACTCCTGCTTGCACATATGAGTCATGTCCTGTACTTCCTTTGATATATGACCCCTCTCTTTAGCAGGACCAGACCTCCAGTATGGTTATTCTGGTTATGCTGAACTCTTGCCCTATTCATGAGTCTAGTGTCCAAGTGGTTGCAAATCCTGGGGAAGGCAAGCATTTTCTTATAGCCCACCCAATTCATTTGCAGCCTCTACATAGTCTTCAAACAAGTACAAGGGGCACTGCCATCTTTCAACAAAGAGAGTGGGCCACTGCTCAGTGTCGACGTATATGTCCCCATCCCAAGTCTCAGAGTCCCACTTCTTCTTTATGAGGACCCTAACTTCAACATGAAAGACTTGCTTGGACCAAGAATTCAGCCTTCTTTGGTATTCTTCCATTTTTAACGTTAACTCCTGAGTCTTGTTTTTAGTATTCCTGTCCTCTGGCTGCAGAAGACAAAATGTCCCCTTAAATGCTACCAAGAGGATTCTCTGACTTTCACACTTTGTTTTTAATGTATTTCAATAGAACTGAGCCCTTTTGTTTCTCTCCTCAGTGCATTATTAGTCCTTATCAATGGCCACTCAGTTTCATAGCCCTGATAGTTATTATTCCCCTGTGCTATCTCACCAAAGATAAAGATTAACTTCCTAGAGCATGTCAGTAACTACCAATACTTCAGCCATCACCAGTAATGGGCTTCTACTTGCCTTTGAAGAGACAAGTGGTTCACCTCTAGAATCCCATCCTGCCTGTGTCTACTTCCTAGAAACACTTGCAGGACCAACTGGCTGAGGTTGGGCTCCCTGGAAGCAGTTCCTAAGGTAAGAATTCTTATGAAAGTGATTTCCTGAGGGAACACTCTCAGAGTAGGAGAGTAAAGGAAGCAAGGCAGATAAGGAGGAGAAAACAAAGCAAGGAATAGTCTAGGATGGAGGACAGATTCAGCCTGGATCTCTGGAGAGTGGATTGCAACACAGAGTTGGTGTCACTTAGGGCCAGTGTGCTGGTCTTTGTACCCTGCATGTCACTTAGTCAGTGGTCGCTTGCCATCCTGGGGGGTGATGAAGTGGCTCCCGTTTGGCCCAAGGCAATTATTGTAAGAGAGCTGCTGAGAGCTAAGAGCAAACAAAATTCATTGTGGCTGGGAGATGAGTGCACTGACCCAGAAAAGGAGATGAAGGCAGGTATCAATGTTATCCACTATACATGGTTTGTAAAAGCAGAACTGGGATCCCAGCCCAGTCAGGTTGGTCTGTTATTTGAACAAGCACACATCTTGCTTCATGCAACTGCAGAGGATGGAGCATGTTGATGTCTTGATTTGTACAACTGAAATATTACAGTATTATCTCTAAGCTCATTTTCACCTCAAAACCCTGCGATGCTTTTGTTCATCTTAGGCTAAAATATACTTACTTGCTTAAGTTCAAGAGGCACTGCTCTCTCCAGCTCCCACAGTAAGGTTCCGTTTTCACCATAATCAGATTCTGGCCACCCAGAAACCTGTTTTTCTATTATCTACCACAATGCTGACCCCATGTGCCTTCTTGTAAACATTCAGAGACAAACTTCAAACCAAAGTTATCTTCCCTTCTAAAAATATTATTTCCAAAGGAACAAACAATAATTATTGCTACCTTTTTATAGTTATTTTGGAATCATATTTCATTTTAGTGTGTTATTATTGAAAAATGAAACTAAGTGAAGAAGATGCACACAGCAGTTTATAATTTCAGAAATATTATGGAAATACTAAGCTTGATTTTTAAAGAATTTAAATACTAAACTTGAATTTTTAAAGAATTTACTCATACACTATTATAGAGATAAAATGTTAAATAGGATGAGTTTACCAAAAACATGCTTTCTTTGGAATGATTATCATTTAATATTTATTGAACACCTAAGCAAGTTAGAATTAACTTCACATTTAAAGTTATTGCCTATGATTCTTATAAGAACAGTGATCATTTGGGAGAGTCATTCCTGGTCTTTTTTCAATGACCCTTGGTTCAAATAAATTAGAATAGTCATGACTGGTACTTAGCAGTTTGAGGATATGTGTGCTGATCAGAGAATATGGTGTAAAATGGCAAACGGAAGTATAGAGAAATACTGAACAAACAGTGAAGATGATTACAGATTTTCAGTGTGAATTTAAATATAACATGCAAATTTAATTTTGCATATTTAAATTTGCTGCCTCTTAGAATCCATAGGATTGACCAAAAAATGTAAAAAGAAGAAAGTCATTAGCACTAAGAATCAGAAAAGTGGCATTTATAAGTCAGTTACGATGCTGTAGTTTGTGTCAGATGGAAAAAAATGAGAGATTTAACAGAAAATAGAATAAAATAGACGGAACATCTGTGGGAAACCCCCCAGCGAGTTGAGAATGCCAGAAAGGAAAATAATTAGACAGTTGGCTTGGGATAAACCAAAGGAATTTGGCAGCTACACCAGGACAGTGCACACTGGATATCTGTCCACAACGTTTGACCCAGCATTCACGTGGCACAGATTGACATCATGTTCTTGTAAGGAGGGCACTCAGAGATGCTAATGAAGGTCCCTAGTGGTCCCCCTGACTTCAAATGGACACCACAAACAGAAAAGGAAGACAGTGCATGTAATGGATGCCTGTTGTTTCTTCCTGCCAAGGGTTCATTCACCTGTCTGATTTTCCTTGTGAAAAAAACATCTGTCCCAGTCATAGTCTCCGTGGCTCATGTGGAACCATCTGTGAGATCCAGGCCTAGCTGATCCACCTTGACCTTCCAGTATGCTCCATCCATCCTAGACATTTTATTCTTTTTAAGAATGGTACTCAATTTTAAGTCTCTTGGCATGGGAAATTTGGGGGAATAAGTAACTTTATTTCTATTGGAACTAGAAATTGAGAAAAATTGAAAATTTTTCTAGCATTCTATCCTTCTTTATAATACAGAAATACAAAAATAGAAAAACAAGGAAAAATCTCTGACGTACTGTTGGAAAACAAGATGAAAGTGCCAAATAACAAAAGGTACGAGGAAAGTGTAAACCTGTGCTGCGGACAGCCACTCGGTACGATGGGGGAAAAAACAGAAGAAAATTCTAGCTTTGCCCTGATGAAGATTCCCCAGGTTTAGAGACACAAGGACTGGACCAAATGGCAGGACTGGAAGGCCCCATAGGAGCAAATCTTGTCCCACAGAACACTCTAGAAAGTGAGACACCAACCTCTTCATTCTGAGCAGCAGAGGAAAAAAGTTATGCGTGAACTTCCCCACTGCATGACTGTATTCAAATTGTCCAGTAAAATCTCCTTCTCGCCTGCACTCACAATGTCTCAGGCAATGTGCTTAAGTGACTTTGAAAATAGGAATTCATTTACTCTGAACAATGATCAATTTCCATGCTACATGTGAGACAATTACAGTATGTGAGTTTCAGTCACTCGCCCCTGTCACATGGGCAGAAATTGGAGCCAGGCTTTGAGTTTGGGCTGCCTGACTGAGATCATATTTCTTCAATCACCAGATTCAAATGACGCATTTATACACACCACAGAACCCATCAGAGAGGGTAGCTTTTCAGTTTTAAGAAGGCAAAGTGAGAAAAGTTTTAGCATTCCATCCCCCTCCATAATACAGAGATCCAAAAATGTAAAAACAAAGAAAACTTCTGGAGCATTGCTGGGAAACAAGATGAGAGTACCAAATAACAAATTAGAAACAACTTCTGGAGAGCAAAAAGCAGGTGGCATCCCAGGGGCTGGAATGCTTACAACAGTTTATATTTTAGACAAGCAAAAAGACCCCCTTCATCCCCCAAGAGTTAAGGAAACGTGTTTTCCTATTAAAATCTTAGAAGGGCTTCAAGTAAAAAAAAAACAAGGGCTAGAAACAAAGATTCAGGCTGGCAAATTAAAGTTGTCTTAAATTGAACTGATGGCTCAAGATCTCGTCAAGAATTTCTCACTAAGCAGAGTGGAGAGGAGGGGAGGAGATACTGTAAGATCAGAACTTAGTGTGGGCGAGTGCCCTAATACATGGGCTGGGGGATAATGCCAGCTAACTATCACCACAAACCTGGAGTGCATTTTTAAGACTCATGTAATGGGCTCAGCTGTCTCAGGTTATTATTCACTAGATTTCACAGCTAATTGCAGCCCCACCCAATAGACATCCTGAAAGACACAGCAGAAGAGGGTGACAGGAACACCAGGGAGTAATCAGCAGGCAGCAAGGTGAGGGTGTCCAGGAGCCCAGAAGAGCTCTGCACAGAGTGTAGAGTAGTTGCCCTTAAGCTGAGACCTCATGATGTAAGAAGAACACACAAGGTACAGTGGAGTTGTATAGTCCAAAGACCTGTAGAGTTTCCCACCTATTACAGGAAGGGCCCTTAGCCAAAATATAGGACAGATACAGCCAAAGAAAAAAAGAAAAAAAAATGCAGAAAAAACTTCCATGAAAATGACAGACAAAACACTTGCTGAAATCTTCCCTTCTACTCCAAGCACACAAAGGATGAGGATTTTAAAAAATGTTTTACCAGATAAAACCACTTGGATGGAAGCCATTGGTTGAAGAAGTAAGAGCTGTTTGAGGAGTTATGGGTACCGAAGCCAGACCAGTGTGGATTACATAATGAGTAGTGGGTGGAAAAAACTAAGATAGATAGTACTGACAATGCTTGAGAAATTGACCTTCAGAAAGAAAGCAAAAAATGGGTTGCTATCTAAAGGGCATGTTGATTCAAAGAATGGTATTTTTTTTTTCTTTTTTTGAAACAGAGTCTCGTTCTATCACCCAGGCTGGAGTACAGTGGCAAGATCTTGGCCCACTGCAACTTCCACCTCCCAGGTTCAAGCCATTCTCCTGCTTCAGCCTCCCAGGTAGCTGGGACTACAGGCATATGACACCACGCCCTGTTAATTTTTGTTTTTAGCAGAGATGGGGTTTCACCATGTTGGCCAGGTTGGTCCCGAACTCCTGAACTCAAGCGATCTGCCCACCTTGGCCTCCCAATGTGGTGGAATTACAGGTGTGAGCCACCATCCCCAGCCTGGAATGTTATTTTTAAAATGAAAAAACACGACCAGGTGCAAAATCTAAGTGAGAGAAGGGATCGCTTATAAAATGACCTAAAAAAATGAACACGTTTTTGGAAACTGGAGGAAGGAGTATGGATAGGTGCCTATGGAGCCAGGTCTGTACATTTGGAACCTGGAAAAATGAGAGCTGTATTCTGATGATATCTACTATGCCTGGGTGTGATAAGGAAGTCAAAAATTGAAGGAGAGCAAAAAATATTTGACAAGCCACTGTGCCACATAATTTTCTATTTCTTATACTGATTGATAGGCACACAGGTGTTCATGGTATCAATATCCTCTACACTGTATATCCATTGTATTTCCTAATTTATGCAGGTGATACAGCCCACAACAGTTGTTTTAAAGAAAGATAGCGTTTGTGGAGAATATCAGCGTGGGCAATTAGATTTAAATATGGAGCAGTTAAAATTTGCAGGAATGGGCCAGTCGGGCACAGTGACTCACACGTATGATCCCAGCACTTTCGGGCAGCCAAGGTGAGAGGATCACCTGAGGCCAGGAGTTCAAAGTTTGCAGTGAGCTATGATAGTACCACTGCATCCAGCCTAGATGAGAGGAAAAGGCTGTCTCTAAAAACTAAAAACAAATAACTTTAAAAATAAAATTTGTGGGAGTGAATCTGCTATTAGTGTGACTTTGTCATGGATCTCTTGGCTGCTTGAATGAAGGCATGGAGTTAGAAGATGGTTTGGTTTATCTGGAGTGTTATCATATGGGTGAAGAAAAAGAGAAAAAACAGATTAGCAAGAGAGTTTGGTATTTGAGGCAGTATCATGGAAAAAATGAATTAAATATTTTGAGCTATTAAGAGTGAAAGGGAAGAAAGGGAAAAGCCAACAGTTTGTGAGAAAGTTGAAGATTAAAACACTGGACATTGTGAAAAAGATCAAAGATGGTTTACAGGGATAGATTAATAATCTGAAAGTAGAGGGGCTATGGTGAGAGGGAAAGATGCTTGAATTATTAATTCTGTCAGTGGGACAGTTGTTGGTGTTCTTGTGGGAGTGGGCGGTTGAAGGGTATGGAGGAGAAGGAAATTGGAAGAGGGGAGACAGGAAACCAGGAAACCATAATATTCACTGGGTTGTTCATGCAGTTGTTGGAGGACGGGGGACACCCAGGAGGATAGCAAGGTTAGAGTGGAGAGGAAAGTGATGAGACAAATGTCAATGTCTTTGAGGAATAATGGATGGTGAATAGGTGGTCATTCAAGAGCAGCATTGAGGAGGGACGAGGGTAGAATAAATAAATGCCACGGGTCTCAAATGAGTAGCTTTTGTTCTTATAGACGGGGATGTACTAGTCTGCAGTGGAGAGCAAGGAGGATAGGTAGCCCATCCCTCAACCATGAGATAAGTGAGGTTGAATGCATAAATAGACACTTCCTGAAGGACAATAAGACAGAGCCAGGTTTAAGTTGAGGCAAATTATCATAAAGAAGTGGTGGATGTTGTAGCTATAACAACATCTTGCAAGATGTTGCTGGTTATGAAATGGCAATTCCAGAAGGCTCACTATAAATATTCTGTGCCAGGGGAAATTTAAGAACTATATCAAAGGCAAGACCATGCAAAACTGAGTCTTTCTACCTCCAGCAGTATTCATTCATTCCACATTTATTCAGTCAAAATTGAGTGATCTATTCATATCAACTTTGATGTTACTAATCTATTTATAATGATATTGTAAGATGTTTATCAAATTGATACTTTATAAAAACATAATTCAGAATAGCCCATCACAATTCAGAAGAAAACAATTCAATGAAATGAAGATCATACACAGTTTGTGGAATAGTTAACCTAAACATATTTGTGCATACAACAAATGAAAATTGATATAAAATGTAAATATGATATTAATTACTAAGCCTCTCCTTGCTAGACTACAAAAACATCAAGTAAACTCTAAGGTTCTATAAAAATGGACAGGATTTATTTATGTTTTTACCTAAAACCTAAAGAACAGCTGTAGTTTCATTTTTAACGGATACACAGCCATCAAAAACATAAGCCTACACTTACCTTTCTTCCCAGTGCCATATGCTCCAGATAATCTTCTTGAAGTGAATGATCTATTTAACTTACATAAATGAAAAGTTGAGGAAAGGTACAAAAACATGACTACATGTTTTCTGCATTAGGATAAATATTAATTGTGTAGAGTTAAGATAAAGAGGTTGACATATTTTAAAATCCTTTTTCATTAGAATGAACTTTGCCCTGTGAATATCCCAAAGCCAAATATATAAGTATAAGTAAAGAAGCTTGGAGACATCAAAACATCGAGTTTTAAAAATGAGTAATGGGTAGCATCAACAACTATTTGGTTTATAAATGAATGCCATTTGCAATTCCTTTTTTAAGAGATAACTTCTCTCCCATGTTCGTTACAGCTCTATTCTCAATAGCAAAGATATGAAAGCAACCTAAGTGTCCATCAACGGATAAGTGGATAAAGAAAATGTGGTATGTGTGAATGTTTTCACTTATAAGAGGGAACTAAACGATGAGAACTCATAAACACAAGAGAACAACAGACCCTGGAGCCTACTTGAGGGTGAAGTGTAGGAGGAAGAGAGGAGCAGAAAAAATTGTTATTAAGTGGTAGGCTTAGCATCTGGGTGATAAATCTGTACAACAAACCCTCATGATACAAGTTACTTATGTAACAAAACTGCACATGTAACAAAATAAAAGAAAATGTGCTATATATGCACAACGAAATACTATTCAGCCATTAAAAAGAAAATTCTCCCATTTGTGACAACATGGATGAATCAGAAGACATTATGTTAAGTGAAATAAGCCAGTTCACACATAAAGACAAATACCACATGATCTCACTTATATATGGAATCTTAAAAAGTTGATCACACATAATTAGAGAGTAGAATGGTGGTTTCCAGAAGCAAGGGTGGCTAGGGGAAAGGAGAGCTTAGGAATATGTTGGTCAACAAATACATATTTACAGTTAAAAAAGGAGCAATAAATGTAAGAGGTATATTCTACAGCATAATGACTATAGTTATTGGCAATATATTATGTTCTTAAAAAATGCTAAGGCAGTAAATGTTAAGTGTTATGCCCCAGAAATAATAATTATGTGAGGTAATTAATTTAATTAGCTAGATTTAACTATTCCATAATGTATATATACTTCAAAACATCATGTTATACAAGATAAATATATACATTTTTACTATGTCAATTTAAAAACAAATCAATGTGGAAAAAAAGAAATTTATTTTCAGGAAGCATGGAAAGAAATTTGTTAGACAGTTTTTCCCACTCTTCCTCCCATACCCTGTTAAAAAGCAAGTCTTGAAGTGATTCTATTTATCCTGTGGTGTATGATTAATTTTTATCTTATCTCCTTCTCAACAGTTTTATTATAGAGATGTGTTTACACTTAAAGAAATGTGTGCAGTATTTCTAAAACAGAGAGCTAGAGGCACACTCCAGAGCTGAGCAACACAGTGTCAGCATGACAGCGGTTTCCTGTAGCTTCTGTGAAAAATTTTCACTTTCTCGCTATGCCTTGTCTCTTTTTCTCAAGATTTGAAGCCTTTGTATTCACAGTAGTCACAAAATCTAATTTATACCACTCTTTGATCTTTAGATCCAGGATACAATCCCTTGTGCTTTAAATCTGTTGCTTTTCACTTGAATCTTGAGTGGGCTTTATTCATGTAAGGTGAAAAATTTTAGATTCAGGTAAAAGCTAAAACTGCATGGGGACTTGGTTTTGGCAAATCCACAGGGTGTTACAATGTCTTATTTAATATTCAATTCAGAACCAAGTACTAATTTACAATATTTTTTTCTGAAATAATATAGTTTTGCAATTTGCACTGGCTTTCATAGCCTCTTCTCATCCTAATATTTCTGAGTTACATAATTTTCTAAACACTCAAAGATTTTACCAATATGGTGACTGCCCATTTATAGCTGCATCCCCATTGTATTCCAAAGACTAAATGAAAACCAGGCTAGTTCCCAGAATCTAAACCTATTTCATTAACTTCATGTTGCCTAGCTAAATTGTTTTATTACTGTGATATCATTCCAAAGCCTCCCTCTAGTCAATCCCAGTTCCCAACACCACAACACCAAAAAGTAGAAGAAATCCTTTGGTGGCATTCTTTGTGAATCCTATCCAATACTTCCTTAAGGGCTTTAGACATCCCATGAACTACAGCACGTGTCAACCCGTATTAGCAAAGTGTCAGATGCACCTGTGAATTCCCAACATTTGGGCACCAAAAATACCAGTCATGTCGTTCCTCAATATCCAACGTCCATTGTATTCAGTATCTTTTGTTGCATAAGAAATAATCCTAAAATGAGTGGATTAAAACAACACACATTTTTCAGTTAACAATTCCGTGTGTAAGGTGCTTTGAAATGGCTTAGCTGGGTCCTCTGCCCCATGGTCTTGCAGTCCCATGAAGATGACTCAGGGTCTACTGACTCATCTGAAGGTCTGACTGGGGAAAGATCTGCCTCTAAGTTTCCTCCATAGTATTGACAGAGTTTACTCAGTTCCTTTTGGGCTGTCGGACTGATGGGCTCAGTTACTAGCTGGCTGTTGTCCAGAAGCTGCCCTCAGTTTTATGCTACATGGGTCTCTCAAACTTGTCAGCTTGCTTCGTTAAACTGTGCAAGACAACTAGGCAATATAGTCCACTAGCAAGACAGAGGTAATGGTCTTTTATACCGTAATCAAGGAAATGACATTCCATCACCCCTTCTGTATTCTAATGATTAGAACCAAGTCACTATGTCCAGCCCACACTTGAGTGAAGCATATTTATACAAGGCATGAATATGAGAAAATGGGGATCTTTAGTGACCATTTTACAGGACATTAACATTCATAAAGCAAAATTAGATATTCATGAATCTTTTGTAAGATAAATAAGTACAGTTCATCTCCATGTATATAATTGTGCCCTAGTCACAAGCAATAAGAGCTCCAAGGAAGAAAGAGGGTGTGACATGCCTCCTTAGATAAGAAAATGCAAATGTTAGTCACATGATATGGGTTGGCTGTGTCCCCACCCAAAGGTCATCTTGAATTGTAATAGTACCCATGTATCAAGGTGGGGCATTGGATTTGTATTGCTATAAAGAAATATCAGAGACTGGGTAATTTATAAAGAAAAGGGGTTCAATTGACTCATAGCTCTGCAGGACGTATAGGAAGTATGTACAGGAAGCATGGCCGGGGAGACCTTGGAAACTTACAATCATGGCAGATGGTGAACAGGAAAGAGACACGTCTTTATATATATATATATATTAGTGCACTTTAGGTTCTGTGGTACATGTGAAGAACATGCGGGATTGTTGCATAGGTAGATACATAGCAGTGTTGTTTGCTGCCTCCATCCCCATCACCTATATCTGGCATTTCTCCCCATGTTATCCCTCACCAACTCCCCACTCCCCACTGTCCCTCCCCTAGTCCACCCCCACAGACTTCAGTGTGTGATGCTCCCGTCCCTGTGTCCATGTGTTCTCATTGTTCAACACCCGCCTATGAGTGAGAACATGCGGTGTTTGGTTTTCTGTTCTTGTGTCAGTTTGCTGAGAATGATGGTTTCCAGGTTCATCCATGTCCCTACAAAAGTCACAAACTCATCATTTTTTATGGCTGCATAGTATTCCATGGTGTATATGTGCCACATTTTCCCTGCTCAGTCTATCATCAGTGGGCATTTGGGTTGATTCCAAGTCTTTGCTATTGTAAACAGTGCTGTGGTGAACATGTGTGTGCATGTGTCTTTATAATAGAATGATTTATAAGCCTTTGGATACATATCCAGTAATGGGATTGCTGGGTTGAACGGAATTTCTATTTCTAGGTCCTTGAGGAATTGCCACACTGTCTCCCACAATGATTGAACTAGTTTACACTCCCACCAACAGTGTAAAAGTGTTCCTATTTCTCCACATCCTCTCCAGCATCTTTTGTCACCAGATTTGTTAATGATCGCCATTCTAACTGGCATGAGACAGTATCTCAATGTGGTTTTGATTTGCATTTTTCTAATGACCAATGATGATGAGCATTTTTTCATATGTTTGCTGACTTCATGTATGTCTTCTTTTGAAAAGTGTCTGTTCATATCTTTTGTCCACTTTTGGATGGATTTGTTTCTTTCTTGTAAATCTGTTTTAGTTCTTTGTAGATTCTGGATATTAGCCCTTTGTCAGATGGGTAGATTGCAAAAATTTTTTCCCCTTCTGTTGGTTGCCAGTTCACTCTAATGATTGTTTCTTTGGCTGTGCAGAAGCTCTGGAGTTTAATTAGATCCCATTTGTCTATTTCGGCTTTCGTTGCCAATGCTTTTGGTGTTTAATCATGAAGTCCTTGCCTATGCCTTTGTCCTGAATGATTTTGCATAGGTTTTCTTCTAGGGTTTTTATGGTGTTAGGTCTTATGTTTAAGTCTTTAATCCATCTGGAGTTAATTTTAGTGTAAGGTGTCAGGAAGGGGTCCACTTTCTGCTTTCTGCACATGGCTAGCCAGTTTTCCTAACACCATTTATTAAACAGGGAATCCTTTCCCCATTGCTTGTTTCTGTCAGGTCTGTCAAAGATCAGATGGTTGTAGATGTGTGGCATTGCCTCTGAGGCCTCTGTTCTGTTCCATTGGTCTATATCTCTGTTTTGTTACCAATACCATGCTGTTTTGATTACTGTAGCCTTGTAGTATAGTTTGAAGTCAGGTAGTGTGATGCCTCCAGCTTTGTTCTTTTTGCTTAGAATTGACTTGGCTATGCGGGCTCTCTTTTGGTTCCATATGAAGTTTAAGGTGGTTTTTTCCAGTTCTGTGAAGAAGGTCATTGGTAGCTTGATGGGGATAGCATTGAATCTGTACATTACTTTGGGCAGTATGGCCATTTTCACGATATTGATTCTTCCTAACCATGAACATGGAATGTTTCTCCATCTGTTTGTGTCCTCCCTTATTTCACTGAGCAGTGGTTTGTAGTTCTCCTTGAAGAGGTCCTTTACATTCCTTGTTAGTTGTACTCCTAGGTATTGTATTCTCTTTGTAGCAATTGTGAATGGCAGTTTGTTCTTGATTTGGCTCTCTTTAAGTCTGTTATTGGTGTATAGGAATGCTCGTGATTTTTGCACATTGATTTTGTATCCTTAGACTTGGCTGAAGTTGCTTATCAGTTTCAGGAGATTTTGGGCTGGGACGATGGGGTCTTCTAAATATACAATCATGTCATCTGCAAATAGAGACAATTTGACTTCCTCCTTTCCTAATCAAATACCCTTTATTTCTATTGTGGGTTTGAAACCCACAGATAATTACCTTGCAATATACCAAAACCAATGTTTGAAGTTTCCAACAATTTTCCACAATTGTAAAAACAATCTAACATTCTAATGCCTGAAGAAAATGTGATAGTGTTAAAAAGTTTCTAAAAACACCTTTGGCTTACTACAAAGGTCAATGTCTATAGATTGATATAGAAATACTCTTAATATAAAATAATCTCAAAACCAATAAAATAAAAATGCAAGTATAAACAGGCTTTTTGATTATAAAAAAAAAAAACAAACAAGAACCCTGATCAAGTTCTGTAAAGAACACATATATATTTTTTTTTTATAAGAACCCAGGTCAGTTCAGCAAGCCAAACCATCAGGAGTTTTGAGTTTTATTTATATTTGTTCTTTCACTGACGTTGTTGTTTATTTTGGCTACAAGTTCATCTCATGATGGGTTCAAGGCTCAACGCAGACACAGTTACATTGAGATTTGAACCCATCCTAGTTTTACTGTACTGTACAAGGATGTATGCCTGTTGCGGGTATGTTGAGGTGTATTTGGTACTCAGATGCTGGAAATGCACAGATGCACTGGAAACTTGACCTGTCTAGCTGACAGGCGCTGCCGGTCACAAGATGTCTAGAGACCTTAAGAAAAAGCACTTTCGGAGGCTGAGGCAGGCAGATCACTTGAGATCAGGAGTTCGAGACCAGCCTGGCCAACATGGTGAAACCCTGTCTCTACTAAAAATACAAAAGTTAACCAGGTGTGGTGGCGGGTGCCTGTAATCCAGATACTCTGAAGGCTGAGGCATGAGAATCGCTTGAACCTAGGAGGCAGAGATTGCAGGGAGCCAAGATCACGCCATTGCACTCTAGCCTAGGTGACAGAGTAAGACTCTGTCTCAAAAATATAAAAAAGAGAAAAAAAAGAGAAGAAGATCTGAGGATTGGATGAGAACAATGAAGAATAACACCAAAACCTTCCTCTCCCTTTTTGTTGTGATGCAGAAAAAAAGGTTGAATAAGGAAAGGCTAGAATAAGGCATTGCAATAATGAACCTGGCATGTCCTCAGAGACTCTGGGAAACACATATGCATGTGCAGAATAATGGCTGGATCGTGATAGATGGGAAAAGCATAAGCAGAAAAAAATCATGACTTAAGGTGCAGAGGCAGAAAATTATGAGGCAATTTCAAAAGCTTTTGTTGTCTGGAATGGTGGGAATTTTGTTGCCTGGGGGACAGCATGGTATTCCAAAAACAGCAAATAAAATAGTAAGTCATTGTTCAATATGGGATAGAAAAACAAATCTGTGAACATTATCCCTTTGTATTTTTGTAAATGCATATTGTAAAATGCAGAGATTAAATAATATTTAAATTATTCACCTCTAATAAAAGTTAATAGGACAAATCTTATCTCTAGGAAATAAGAAAGTACCATCAGCCCTCAGAAAAGTTGCAATGCTGTCTCTTGGAAACTAAACGGTGTCCTCTCTGGTCTTTCCCTGTGCATCTCCAGAGTTTGATGCCTCCACGTGCTGCTTTAGTGCTAACCAAAATCACCGTTTCCCCTACAATTACCTTTTTTTCTCCTCTTCCCCATCCACTGAAGTGAAATCCACTTCTTCCTGTAACATTAAGACATTCTGGGAATGCTGCATATAAAAGAGCTGGGTCAGAGAATAGACGTGGCAAAGAGATCACTTAGGACTAACGAGCACAGGCAAAGAGGGCTGGGTGCACATGGGTGAGGGGACAGGAATGAATTTGGAGGCAATAATGGTGAAAAAAAAAGTTCGCCTTCCCCACATGCAGAGAACATAGTACTATAATACTGCACTATTTTTTATAAGGAACTTGAGTATATCAGATTTTTGCCTCTGTGGGTTGTCCTGAAACCAATCCCCCGCAGATATAGAAGGCTGACTTCATTCCAAGCAAAGTCCATGATGATTCCTAGAGTAGAAAAGAAGACAGCAAGCTTAGAGGCTGAGTTCCCAAAAATTTGGAAGAGGGTATTACATTTTTCATCTTATCTCACTACCCAGGAAAATAATTGGTGAGTGAAGACCTCCCTCATAGATGAAATGCCTTCATTAGAAATTATCTCAGGCCCAGTGGCTCACGCCTGTAATCCCAGCACTTAAGGGGGCTGAGGTAGGTGGATCACAAGGTCAGGAGTTCAAGACCATCCTTGCCAATGTGGAGAAACCCCATCTCTACTAAAAATACAAACATTAGCCAGACATGGTGGTGCACACCTGTAGGCCCCACTACTTGGGAGGCTGAGGCAGGAGAACCGTTTGAACCCCGGATGCAGAGGTTGCAGTGAGCCGAGATCACACCACTGCACTCCAGCCTGGGTGACAGAGCAAGACTTCGTCTAAAAAAAAAAAAAGAAATTATCTCAAGTCAAGCAAGAGCATCCTCAAAGCTGGGAATGTGGAAATACAACAGAAATAAAAGAATTTTTCAATTTTCTATAAGAGCAATCTGAGTAAACATTAAATTTTGTTTTCTTGTGTTTGGACCTATCAACCTTTCCAAAATATGGGTACAGAATATGAGTATCATCTGATTTATAGTAAAAGATATTCCCACAACCTACAGCTTCTAAACACAATAGGATTTTAATTAAATTCTTATTCTGGGCACTCTTGGTTCATGATGGGAAGCTCTCATTAGCATCAGTGATAGGTATTAGAAGTCAGTTAGCTACACCTACAAGCAACATTGGTGCAAGAAGTCTCAGGGCTGAGAACCTTATTTTTCTTCCTTCTTCTTTACCTGGTAGCTATTCTTACCTAGAAATAAAAAAAGATTTAAAAAAGCTCCTGGCTCTGTGTTATTATTTACATATTTAAAAAGGCTTTGTTTGCAACTTTCTCTAGGACATTGTATAATGTCTACAACTTTCCCAAGAAGGACGTTTGAGAGTCCTTTGCCAATTTTTCAAAACTGAAAAACAAGTTAACATCAACAACAAAAATGCCTCAAAGCTTGAAACCATCAAAATGTCATCTAAAGTCTTTTACAAAAGCTGTTTTCTTCCCAGCCCTGCATTACTTCTCTCGAATTGACATAAAGAACATGTTTCTACTGTTTCTTTATTTTGTCAAGCTAAATTTTCAAAGGATGTCATCTTTTGGTCTGATATTTTAAATGTCCATGGACCTCCAATTCCAGAATGTTTCTACAAGCTTGATACTCAGTGGCCCTGCACTACCCATGAGGTATTTGCTTTCCACTTCCAGCCACCTGTGTGGTGTCAAATGTCTCGGTCTCCTGAGAATCTGACCCAAGTTTCTTGGCAGGCACTAGCTGGAAATGCATTCCAACAGACTGAGCATTGCAAACTCATAACGCCTGCAGATTGGAAGGCAGCTTTCAAGTGTCAACATTATGTCTTACAAGCACATTTCATCTCTACACTGGGGACAAGTTGCTTTCCTCAAAGCGCTCTTTACTGCCAAAGAAACCAGAAGTCCACAAGCCATGTGCTTTCCAGCTTTTCATGCATGTTCAAAACGGTATCAACCCTGTAACTGAAGCTAATTCAAGGATAAAATTACTTTAATGTCCCCTATTTACTTGAGAAACTAAATAATTTATCATGCCAAATTTTAAAGTCTTATTTCTCTAAGTGCAATGTACCACTGACATCCTCATCAGTAAATGCCAGTTCCAATCACGAAATTATCACTTTGTGTCAGATTAAACCTCCTGATGATAACAATTATAAAATTTGTTATAAGGTAAGGGCAAGGGAAATATTTAAAGGAAATGAAGAACAAGCAAAGCAGGCAAAAGCTATATGGGATATGACCCTTGAAATAAGGAACTCACAAGAGTCAAGTGCCATAGTTACCCAAATTTCTTCCTAAGAGAAATTTCCAATATTTGCCAATTCTGGGAATAGAGCCTAAGAAGAAAACAGAAATATTACTGAAATTTGGGAGACAGAGGCCAAAGTTCAAGGCTTCAGTAGTGGCTGGAATTTAATTCTGGAGAGGAGGAAACCACAAAATGTTAGCCCCAAAATCTGCAGAAAAATGCCAAACAGGAAGGACCAACTGCCAATCCCAAGTGAGGATTCCCTCTGCATGAAATAGCATGGATTATAGCAGTGCCGACCACTAGAAGCAGAAGCCCAAGGCATCTTCTATGGATTCAGAGCCAGGGGGCCTGTGTCATGTTCAACTGCTGCAGGACCACAAACCCCACCCTAGGAAGACTATTCTAGAGGGGAAAAAAATAAGGAGTGATTGCATATACTGGGGTTCCTCGTGTTCCTAATTAGGCAACTGCCAAGCCTTCCACCCCTGCCGAGCTCAGTATTCCAAATCATGTTTGAAAGGCATGCTTCCCTTTCGCAGGAATGAAGTACTGAACATCCAAATGGTCCTAATAAGGCAGGCCACATCCTGCTAATAATGCTTTTTGATGTCTCTTCTTTAATTCTTTTAATCTTCTATTCTACTGTTCAAGGGCTCCATTAGTGTGTGGGTGGTATGGAGCATGATAGGTCCAGCCCATGCCATGGGGTGGTGCCTATTGTTATGTGTTGTGCTGTAAAGGAAGTGCCCTGGTCTGACTGGAGTCCGCTAGGGCACTCGATCATATGATAGAGATCTTCCTCTGAGGTGACAACGGTGGCACCAGCATCCACGTGCTGTAGCGGGGTGGCAGTTTCAGATCAACAGTAAGTGTCAACTGCCATGAATCACCAGCAGAAACCACAGCTGGGCCTTAAAGGTCCGATGTGATCAATCTGCCAAATCCAAGCCAGGCCAGTGCCCCTGCTAGTATGTCCTGATTCTCTGTGCATTGTACTGCTTGGGCTCCTTGGCAGAGATTGCAAAACCAACTGCATAACATCCTTGGCTTCTGTGTCTTCGAAATTCACTTTCCTGGATTTGACCCATTGTTGCACATGAGGTCACCTTCCATAACCACTTTGCTGATGCACCTGCGGGTGACCATTTCAACTTGTGCACAAGCCTTGTTGGTACGGAATTCCATTTCTGTTCTCATTTGAAAGGCCACTTGTAATGAGCATCCATGTGAGCAACAAAGATTTGTCCATTCTATGCAACAAGTTGCTGCTATAGTTCTTATCCCCACACAGGGGATTCCTTAAAAGTCCAATCATTTAGTTGCTCACCTCCTGATCGAAGGCTAGACCACTTGCCACATCCCAAGAATCCCTGAAGATGTAGTGAAGATATTTGGGCGGGGAGGCTTACACAACCATCACCACTGCGTATAGTTTGGCCCACTGGATGAATTCATCCATATTCAGTACATTCCACTCATTTTTTTATTAAGAGGCAGCCATCCACTCTGATAATAGCTCAGAGTGGAGTCTGCAGACTTTCAGTTTCACAGAAGATAGGCCACACCTTCATCTGGATCCACTTGGTGTTCATGGGGTTGGTTCTTTCTGAGGTCAGTGAGTGAGAATCTGTTCCATGGCTCTCTGGTGGTTTGCTGTCAATCCCTGGTGTCCTTGGCTTGTAGAGCTCTGCCTTCATCTTCACATGGCTTTCTTCCTGTGCATGTGTCTGTGTTCAAATTTTTCCTTTTCATAAGGACTCCAGTCATCCCACATTAGGGGCCTGCCCTACTCCAGTAGGACCTCATCCCAACTTAACTAATTATATCTGCATCAACCCTGTTTCCAAATAAGGTCAGATTCTGAGGTAATGAGGGTTAGGACTTCAGCGTATGAGTTTTGAAGGCTATACACAGTTCAGCCCACAATAGGATCTGTTTTAGTGGGTAAATTTGTCTCTCACTGTCTCAAAGCAACAGTTCTCAATTGATCTTTTCTCAGTAATGAAGGCGTTATTTTGGACTCTACTGGCTTCTCTCTTGTTTTGCTTCTAAATCTGTTTCAAAGCCAGTCAGAGAAGAGGTATGATTTTTGGGGAGGTGGGTGAGAATTTCCCTTTGGAGATCCTAAGAGGGTACATAGAAGAATGTTCTACAGCCACACTTTCAGACTCATGAATAAAAAACTTCAGAAACCTCAGTGCAATTGAGAGTGATTTGGACAGCTCATGCTCTCTTCTTTAAGGCATAAGATCCTCCTGTTAGTTTCTCTTTTATAGTTTTGTCCTATTGCTTCAACTTCTTCCTACTGCTATTGCCTTCTTTCTGTGTGCCTCACATTCAAAACTTTTCAAAAGAGTCATTTACTGAGACAGCTTCTCCATATCCAGTATGGAGTCCCTTTACTCTTCAGAGCTCTGGGGTCAAGCTCCTGTCAGAGGTCATTACTGGCCTCTCTTATGTCCAGGCTATAGATGCGTGCTTATGATGAGACAATGAACTGTGGTCAGAATAATAAAGTCACAGAGAAAACCACAAAGCTTATCCTATACTGGGGGTCTTTACTCAAAAGAGGGTGTTGGCATCTCAGATAGGATATTTATGGAAATGCCATTGCAAAGTTACAACATGGTACATTCACTTAACAAATGACATTATGATGCTAAAAATAAGGAATGTATGCTTTCCTAATACTAGTAAAAATTATCTGATTCTATGCACTGAAGATCTGGTTCTTAAGACAAATGCATGAAAATTGGAAGTTAATTAGGAAGTATATCCTCTGTTTCCCAAAGAACAAATAATTAATTGGCATGGATATATTATTTCAGCAATGTTTTGTTCAGTAAAAAGGATTATACTGTCAGTTAAATATTAAAAATTAGCTCTATAGTTTTGCAATATTTGTAACTTCAACACAGTAAAGGGATATGCAAATATAGTCAAGAAAGTAAATCTTATCCATTTATGACTATATTTATGTAAAAATTTTTCTTCATAAACTATCTTTTTTTATTTATTCTGCTATAAATAAAAGAATTGGTAAGTCTTTACTTTCATTTATTTATTTATTTGAGACAGGGTCTCACTCTCATCACCCGGGCTGGAAGGCAGTGGTGTGATTTTGGCTCACTGCAATCTCCGCCCTGCCAGGCTCAAGTGATCTCCTGCCCCAACCTTCTGAGTAGCTGGGACCACAGGCACACACCACCGTGCCCAGCTATTCTTTTGTATTTTTTGGTAGAGATAGGGTCTCACCATGTTGCCCAGGCTGATTTTGAACTCCTGAACTTCAAGCAATCCACCTGCCTCGACCTCCCAAAGTGCTGCGGTTACAGAAGTGAGCAACTACATCAGGCCCCAAGTCTTATTTTTTAAAGGCTCCTTAGAAGAAGGTGTTTTAATAACAATTTCTGTGTTTTGTCTACCAGCTAAAACACTTTGTTGCCAAAAGTATTTTTATATGGTTCAAGCACTGAACTATACTGTAAATTCTCTCATTAATGTCAATTACAACCTCCTCCTTTTTTGCTCTTTTCTGGTACAGAAACTAGAAAGCTACAGATTCTCTTGCAGCCAGAACTGTCCATGGGACTTCGTGCTAGCCAATGAGACAACCAGAAGTCTGCTGTTGCTGCCTTTCTTATTCCTCCTTTGTCCTGCCCAGAATGGTTTAATAATTATGAGCGCAGCACCCATTTTTAAGGATAGAGGAGCAGGGAGAGCAAGAGCTCGCTCCTTGGTGGCATTACTGAGTCACAGTACAACTAAAGATTGTCTACTCCCTGATTTCCTGCAGTACGAGACCAACATATGCCCTTCAGTCTAAGCCAGTCTGTCTTGTGCTTGAAGCTGAACGTAATACCATGACACATTTTTATCACTAACATTTTGGTCAGTCTCTCAAAATCATCTAATTCACAATTATGTGTGCCAAGTATCAGGGCAGGACACATGCTGTAGCATCCAACTGCAAAAATCATGGCTTAACAAAATTAAGATGGATGATTCATTCACGTCACAGTCTTCAGGTGTTTATCTGGTGCCCTTTTAAGCAGTGTTTCAGAACTTGGGCTCCTGCCTAACTTGTGGCTCCTCTGAGTGTCCTCTAAAAGCGCTGCATCATATTGTAACAAAGTATTTCAGCTTTGAAATGCATTTTAAAATGTTTTTCATCCTTTCTCCCTAGTCTCAGAGTGTAACCTTGAAGCAATTTTTAGAATGCTGTTTCTCCTTCCCTTTCCCACCACAAGGGGAACACTTATCTTACTATACGCTTGTTAAGAAATTCCAGGTGCTAATTTTAAAACAAACCAGGTATAGAGGAATTCCCTTCTCCTCACTTCAAGATGGATAATCTACAGCCTGGCTGCAAGTGAGATGGTGCCAGCTCACACACCAGGTTGACAGTAACTCAAGATAGCCATTGGAGCAAGACGTGCAGACCTGCACCCTGCATCACTCCTGCGTGTTTCCACACCAACCTTCCCCTTTTTGTTGTGGTGGTTTGTTTTGGGGGTTTTTGTTTGCTTGTTTGTTTTGTTGTTGTTGTTGTTATTTTTGAGACAGTATCTCGCTCTGTTGCCCAGGCTGGAGTGCAATGGCGTGATCTCAGCTCACGGCAACCCCCGCCTCTTGGGGCTCAAGCAATTCTCCTGCCTCAGCCTTCCTAGGAGCTGGGACTATAGATGTGCTCCACCACACCGGGTTAATTTTTGTATTTTTAGTAGAGGCATGATTTTACCATATTGGCCAGGCTGGTCTCAAACTCCTGACCTCAAGTGATCTACCCACCTAGGCCTCCCAGAGTGTTGGGATTACAGGCATGAGCCACTGCACCTGGCCTGGACTTCTCCTTTTTAAACCCGCCCTCAGCCCAGAATCCAAGATGGTTCCTTTGAGGCTTAAGCCTGGCTCTTCTCCCATCTGCTAGCATTTGAATAAGCTGCTTTCCTTTGACCACATCTCACCTCTCATGCTTTGACTTCCCAATGGCTAGTAGCTTAACTTGAATCAGTTACAATATTAGGAACAGGTGAGGGAGAAACTATGGTGATTCTTCAGGGATGATTTAGGGTCCAGAACCAGAAATTGTGTATCATATTCTCCTGTATTCCATTAGCCAGAACCCAATCCTGCCCCCCACCTAACTAACTACAAGAGATATTGGAAAAATATAGTTTAGCTGCATATCCAGGAGAGCAATGAAGTGGGTCTCATGACCACAAAGCATCTAGATTACAGTTTCATAAAATTCTAGATCAGGAGTTGGCAAACTACGAGCTATGGCCCACCAACTGGTTTTTGTAAATAAAGTTTTATTGGAGCATGGCCCCGCTTACTTATTAATGCCCATGGCTGTTTTCAAACTACAATAGCACAGTTAAATATCTGTACCAGAGATGGTATTGCCCACAAAGCCTAACATAGTCACTATCTGGTCCTTTATAGAACAAGTTTGCTAACTCCTACTATAGAGTAATAAGTAACTTTAAGAAATATTTTTACTCTATTTCTGGCAACACTACTACAGAAAAAAAAATTGTTTGCTAAAATTGTGTCTCCAAAGAAATGAAATATTTTGTCCTTGAAAATATTCAAGGCTTTTTCAAATATTCATGTAAACAATTTGATATATCCCACCCTTTCAGTGTTGATAACAATATATAATTACTTATTTTTAACAGAAAACAGACTAAAATATTAAATAATGATTTCATCAGATATGTATTGTACAAATGTTTCTCTTTTCTGCAAACTCCACTTTTCTCTTTCTTTTTTTCCAGTTAACGTGATTTACTATCAATGTTAAATCTCCAGATTATTCAGTACTTTTACACATGTTTTCTGTATAATGTTCAGCATTCTACTACTACCTCATTTTCTTTTTTTCTTAGTTGTATACATCCTTTATTAGAAGTATAATTTCTAATTATTTTATTTCCCAAGCATTAGCCAACTATTTTCCAAAATATTTTGCAATTTTAATCTCTTGGGCAAGTGATTTTTCTGATTTCTCCAACTTTTCTTTTGCTCTTGACCAAGTATAATATATTGAGCTGAATGTATTTTTCCATTTTTCTCCTCCCTCTAACATGGTTACAAAATTGTTAGCTGTATCATTCTCCCTAGGAGGTCTGCTACTCAGCTTTCTTGGCAGAATGTTAGGAAGGAAGTGGGAGATGATGAAATGATGAAAATGGAAACAAGATTAACTATGATAAACTTGGCTAGTAACGGAAGAAGGGTAATAGCATAATCGTTGGAAGATGTAGGAAAAATCTCATAAAATGCGTTGTTTCTGTTGCTATCATTGTCCTTGTTCTTGTCCCCTGGGAGTTTGCATGGCTAGATGGTGACTTCATGATCTCTTCACTCACTTATATCAACAACATATTTCACCACAACTGATCAAAACATGTTTTCTTATCATCATGGCCAAATGATCCCAACATAACATTTTATAAATCCATATGTATAAAATGGTATTGGCAAAAGAACATGCTTATTACAGAAAATGACAGCTTCTACAAGAAGAGTAGGAAGAGAAGAGCTTCTATAAGAAGCTGCCATATTACTACGTTAATAATGTTTTGTACATTGTCATATTACTACATTAATAATCTTTTTTTGTTTTTATACACCTATGTATTAACTGGTATTAGCAAAAGAACATGCTGATTACAGAATATGACAACCTCTTATAGAAATATTATGAACATGATGTAAAAGAAGCCACAGAATTTTTAAAGATCTTTGTGAAAAACAAAGATTACAAAACCACTTAAATATGGGCCTAATGACCACATCGAGCAAATTCAGTATATCTTATTCTAGCAACTGAAGTGAAAGGTCAGAAAAACCATTGAATAAAGGAAAAAGCATATGCAACAAGGTATCAGAAAAAAATACAAAAGATTTTGAAATGGGGAAACAATGTAAAAGATGTCCAGGTGTCTTGTTTACTGCACCTTCTGGATTATCTTTGCTTTTCATCATCTTGGAGTTTTGAGGACTCTGTAAAATGAAGAAAACTGATTTTTTAAAAAGGCAAGTGATTCCAAAGAGATGAAAATGAGTTGAATCAGTGCAATGCAAATGGTTATTATCCTATGGATAGATCCTTCTCATGTTCCTTTATACAGTCATTTCGGTTTTCCTCATCTGCCTGTGTATGTATATTCTCGAGTTCTCTCTTGAACTGATTGTAACCTCTTACTAGTTCCCTTATAAATTAATGATTGAAATAAAATTTTGATATGCTATTATTTTATATCTATATAGAGGTCATAATTATAAAACTCCTTTTAAAATTATCTTCTTTTTTTTTTGAGGTGGAGTTTCACTCTTTTCGCCCAGGCTGTAGTGCAATGGTGCGATATCAGCTCAGTGCAACCTCCACCTCCTGTGTTTAAGTGCTCCTCCTGCCTCAGCCTCCTGAGTAGCTGGGATTACACGTACCTGCCACCACGCCCAGCTAATTTTTGTATTACAAAACTATAATTTTCCCTCAATTTGCATGCATACTTTCTATTTGATTGAGGTATTCTCTTTCACCCTAATGCAAAGTCAGAAGTGACATGAGAATAGAATTTTGGTGTCAGTCTGATGTTCCCTTTAATGCCCTTTGCACATAGAGACATTCAATTTAACTCTTGAGTTGAAATTACGGTGGAGAGAAACATTATAAGAAGGAGGTTGATGAACTAATTTCCAACCCCATTTTAAATTCTTTACTATGTGAAAAAAGATTCCTTACAAGATAGAACAACAGATCTCATAGCAAAAGGCAACTTTGTAGTGATTTCTGATGATTTTTCAAGGAAGAAACTTATGCCTGACTGTATTTCCTCTTCCTAACCAAATATATCAAGTGATCAAAATGCATAGCCAAGCTCTTACAACCACCTTATAAAGCAGTTCATGTGGGTTTCTCCAGCTGAGTATATTTTACATGTCAAAGATCATTTCCAGAGCTCCTTCACTTTCTCTTCACAGATATGTGAGAAGTAAAAAGTTCCTCTTCACAGTTTCCCTTTTTGTTAAAGAATAAATGTTAGAAATAATTGTTTATTTTTAAAAACTACCTTCCTTCAAGCTTCCTTGCTTTTTACTAATAACTCTTCGTTAAGCCCCACATAGCTGTTAAATATAGTAAGGGAATAAGTACATTCCATGACCTTGTACTTTAACTGGGTTACTTGTTCTGGCCTATAGCCTGCTCAGACATGTCTGACATTGGTCAGGCATTTCCTGGCTTACAGCCTACACCTCTTCCTTATTTGGAAATGTTATTATTCTCCTAGATTCCCATAAACAATCCCCTTCTTTTCTTTGTTCTCCATCACGTATTTACCTATTTAGGAAAGTTTTAAGTTTTTAGCCAACCAGGATCAGTCTAGATTGCGAGGTCCAGCTTCAGCCAATGGAGATAAGACACAGCAGTAAGGATCCAATGTGTCAGGTATAAGAAGTTCTGCTTTTCTTTGTTTGATGTGCTCTTGTGGCAATCAGAATTCTGAGAAGCACCCTTTCTGCAGAAAGTAAAATTGCCTTGCTGAGAAAAGTTCTTTGCCTGGGCGCTGGTTCTACTTTTCAGCACTGAGCAGCAAGCATTTATTTTCAACAGATATGATCCATATTTTGGCATTTCCAGCATCTCAGTGCCAACCCTAAGAGCTCAGTGATTTCATTGTATTCCCTGGCTACCCAGAACTTAGCTGGCAGCATTCAACCTCTGTTTTATAGCACAGGACCTAATGATTGGGGCTCTTCAGGAAAAGTGCTTGGATTTGATTCCAGTCTCCACTTAACCTCTCTAAACCTCAATAGAGGGGTTTTTCTTTATATGGTGATAAAATAAGTTGGCAAGTATAAATTGCTTAGCACAGGCCTGACTCATCAGAAGCCTCCAACAAGTGGCCAGGCACAGTGATTCATGCCTGTAATCCCAGCACCTTGGGAGGCAAAGGTGGGCAGATCACTTAAGCTCAGGAGTTCAAGACCAGCCTAACCAACATGGTGAAATCCTGTCTCTACTAAAAACACAAAAGAATTAGCTGGATGTGGTGGCTTGTGCCTGTAGTCCCAGATACTTGAGAGGCTGAGGCAGGAGAATCACTTGAATCTGGGAGGTGGAGGTTGTAGTGCACCTAGATTGTGCCACTTCACTTCAGCCTGGGCAGCAGAGTGAGACGCCATCTCAATAAATAGATAAATAAAATAAAATGCCTCTAATAATCATTAGCTATTATTGTATCCGTGTGTGTGTGTGTGTGTGTGTGTGTGTGTGTGTCCCTTCTCCCAATCCCTCATTAAAATCCCTTTGTTCTGTGCTCAGTCAACCTAAGAAGGAAAAATGATGTGTTACTTCTTACAATAAGATGGTAAGAAAAAACTGACTGATGATTATTTAATGTTTAAAGGCTATGTTCTTCACAGGCCTCATCTCACATAACTCTCACAGCAATCTTTCCAACAAAAGCATTTAATCATGCTCCTTTTTACAAAGTGATGAAATAACTTACCCAATTGCTGAGTTTCCCAGGACTGACATAACAAATTACCACAGACTGGGTGGCTGTATTTTCTGGAGAGTCGACATCTGAAATCAAGGCATCAGCAGAGCTGTTCCCTTTGAAGGCTCTCAGAAAAAATGCTTCTTGCTCCTTCCAGCTGCTGGGGGCTCCCAGCAATCCTTGACATTCCTCGGCCTGTAGCTCCATCATCCCAATCTCAGTCTTCATATGGCCTTATTCCCTCTGTGAGTGCCTGCATCCCCTCCTCCTTTTGTAAAGACAGGAGTCATTGGATTTAGGGTCCACAGCAATCCAATATAACCGCATCTTAATTTCATTACGTCTGCAAAGGCTCTATTAACAAATAAGGTCACATTCTCAGGTACCAGGGATAAGCGCTTGAACATATTTTGGGGGGAACTACAATTCAACCCATTTGCTTTAAAACACAAGTTTTATTATTAGTTAGATATGGTGAGCTCAACAGATCAGGAAACAATTGCTATGGAAAAGATAGGATAGTTTTTAATACTCTCAGATTCCAAGGGACTATGCCATGGGGAGGCCACATGGAGAGCAACCCGGGTCAGACACCAGGAGAGGCAGGGAAAACTCTAGCAAGACTCTTTTTATTGTGGTCTCTGTGGGAAGAAACAGGAAACAGCAGGCTTAGAGTCAGCCAGTTTGAATCATTTTAGCCATCTCTGGGGCATGATGGTTGTCCTCAGTGGTCTGGCACTTGGTTCTGGGGTGATTAGGGCAGGTGGACAGTGACCTGGAGTGTGAGAGCTCCATAAAAGAGGTGGCTGGGTGTAGGTCTAAATTGATTGGTTTGTATTTGAAATGTCTGCCAGCTGACAAGATGTTTGCTGCCTCTAGGAATTGGCTTGCCCCAGTATGGGCAGTTCTTACAAGGTCAGCAAAGTCCCAGATATCAAAGCATCAGAAAACAGGCGCTATTAATGCACCATTGCATTCAATATCACCCAGCTGGGAGGTGGTAGAGCCTGCCTCAGAGATAATTTCTATTGGCTGCCAAATCACAGGCTAAGACTGCCTCTAGATTAACTGTCCTCTCTTTTTACATTTTTAAATTTATTTTGATTTTGATTTTTTTTATAGATAGGGTCTCACTCTGTCACTGAGGCTGGAGTGTAGTGGTCTTTTAGTAGTATTGTTATGTTAGTATTTACTGAATGCTTATTATGAAGTGCTAAGTTTGTACAAGATATCTCATTCAGTTATCACTAAAATCCAATGAGATAAGCACTTTTATTTCACAGCTTATCTGTGAATTAAGGCAGAGAGCATTAAGTAACTTGTCAACAATTCTCAACAGGTAAGTGCCAAGAGCTGAGATGAGAAATCAGGTTAGAAATCAATCTAGCTTCCTCCAGGAACAAATCTCACAGTTCCCTTGTATCTTTTTTTTTTTTTTTTTTTTTTTTTTAGGGACAAGGTCTTATGTTGCCCAGCCTGATCTGGAACTCCTGGGCTCAAGCAATCCTCCCACCTTAGCCTCCAAAAGTGCTGGGATTGCAGGCATAAGCTTCAACAACTTCTTGAAAGGCAATTCTACATAGTGTTTAAGAGCATGCAGAAGCCCTGGGTTCAAATCTCCACTCCAGCTCTTTCCAGGTATGTAAAACATGAATAATAGAACCTGCATACAGTATTTTGTTAGAATTAAATTGATTAATATATACATTCTTAGAACCGTGCCTGACACATAGTTAGTTATCAATAGGTTGTGATTATCATACTAAGAGCAAAAAATAAAATGAAACCATCTGGGTGCTCCTGGGGTTTCCATTAGTTGCAAACTTTGTAAACAGTCAGATAGTAAATAGTTAAGCTTTGTGGGCTACAGATGGTCTAACGTTGCATATTCTTTCACCTTTTTCTCACAACCCTATAAAAATGGCTCCACTCCTAGCTAATGGGCCATACGCAAACAAGCCACAGGCTGAGACATCGCCTTTATTATGATGTTTACCAGAAAGAAGCTAGTCATTGTAATAATCAAGCCGATTAAGACCAGTTTGTAAAACATACGATCTTTCTACATACTCAGTACCCAACCTTGTCATCTCACTGGCAATTATATTGCATCAAACCATATGAAATTGCTATTTCTGTAGGTCAAGGGTTAATTTTTGGAAACTTAGTGTGGCTCAACCTGATAGTAAAGGCACATGAGCAGAGGCCTGGATCACTCCTTGTCTTACTTTCCCTTTCTGTTTGCATCTGTAAGTTGTTTTGATGGGAAAATAAAGCCCATCCAACCTAATGCCTTCCATAACGGAAAACCAAATATATGAAAAGAGTTTAGGGGGAGGGGAAGGATTGTTTTGCTGTTTTGCTTTGTGACTTTTCAGCCAATTATCTTCACTTCCTCTTCCTTGTTCTCTTGCTTCTTCCCTGGTTACCTGTTCCCCTGTCTTTGGATTTACAGCTTTTTACCTTATTTCAATCATCTTCTTTCTAGCTTGTTTGTGTTTGTTTTTTCCTACCCTTAGGGGATTATACAGAGTTTCAAGCCTCTGGTGGTAAGAATAATGGATTGTTCTTGTTCTGTTAAAAAATTCAGAATGGGAGAGAGTAGGGCTGTGTTCTGGAAGCAATGACAGCTTAGGACCCTGGAGGACTTTCTATGCCCAAGCTTCACAAAGAGAACATCTGGTGCGATGTGCAGCTGGGAAAAGATCTAGTTTTTAAAAACAGACAAAGCCCTATTATCTAAAGGGAAAATCATATTTTTTGTTGTTACTTCAAAGTTACAATTGCTCCCTCTTCCGTCGACCTTTAGAATTTGTGCTCTCTTGGGTCAGTCTGCATATCCAAGAAAAAAAGTGGACAAATAAAAATAATGAAGTAGAAAAAAGTTCTTCCTTCATGGAAACTTGAATGTTGCAAGCAACAGAAGAATTCATTGACACTACACGAGGAGTGATCTCTCTGTATTAAATGCAATGTCCCTGCCGGGCTCAGTGGACCACGCTTGTAATCCCAGCATTTTGGGAGGCCAAGGTGGGTGGATCACCTGAGGTCAGGAGTTTGAGACCAGCCTGGCCAACATGGCGAAATCCTGTCTCTACTAAAAATACAAAAATTAGCCCAGTGTGGTGGTGTGCACCTGTAATCCCAGCTACTCAAGAGACAGAGGCAGGAGAATTGCTTGAACCCAGGAGGTGGAGGTTGCAGTGAGCCAAGATCATGCCAGTGCACTCCAGCCTGGGCAACAGAGTAAGACTTCGTCTCAAAAATAAATAAATAAATGCAATGTCCCATGGTGCTGTGGTCTATGCTATTCGGATGGTCAGCCACTTCATTATAACATGCACCAGTTTCCTGGTGGTTAGTTGCTAATTCTAAAAGGCTTCAAATAATTCACTGCGCATAGTCATGGCTTGATGATGACCTTGTTTACAAAGCTCTGAAGCTTCTCATTCAAACAGCTCAGTTTCTGCCCATTTGCTCCTTGACCCTGACCGAAATCCACCAGAAGGCAAGTAACTTACAGTGGGATTATTCACATTTCTGCTTTATTCACTTGAAATTAAAAAAAAAAAATTAAGGAGCAATTGCTTCCAAGACTTTTTCAAACACATCACTTGGGGAAGGGGTCTTCATTTTGGGGCAAGGCAATGCAAATTTCCAACATTAGGATATCATCTATGTATCAGATAACCTATCGGTAGTGGCCTAGGCTCCAACTTTCTTCTCAATCTCAGCAACTCGGAAGCAAAAAAACAAACACTGTTAACATTGGTTGATACTTTTTTTTATGAAAGGGATGCTCTGTTCTCTTTTGCAGCCAAATTCCACAATGATCAACATTGTACTCAAGAATCACTCAGAAGGGATTTCTATCTTAAGGGAGAAAGAAGCTCTGGGTCATGAATATACACTGTCTTGTAAAAAAAAATAAAGCAGTAATTCATATGTGTACATTTTGTACTCAATGGGAAAAAAATATTTTATTTTCAAAAGCACTCAGTATTTTGCATGACATTGTAAAAAGTCAGTACAGAATTACTTGTTGGCTTCCCTTTTTAAAATTTTAGATGAAAAATAACATTTAACCCCATCATTTGTTCTTAAATGTAATATTATTTTGTTGTCCTTATCGCTCCAATTGTCATGAGCCAGAAACCCTGAGAGAAGCCGAGGTTAACTAAAATGAAGCTTTACTTCTAGAAACAACCCCAGAATTAAACGTTTCTCCATTTGGCATGAAACTTGAAGACTGACTTTGAATGCCACCTTGGAATCTAGCAATAGCCAGTTACTATAGTAAAGAACAAAGGAATGCTCAGATGAGGTAGGAAACCACAGTGTGTCTGAGATTACCTGCAGCAGAGCCCATAACAAGGTCCCACCGCTGGGTACCTGGAGATGCCACCTGATGAGTATGGCTTTAGTGAATAGTTGTAAAGATGCCAGAAACAGTTTTACAAGCATGCGTGACTAGCTAGCAATAGGATTAGCAATAAGATTAGAGCTATGGTAACTGTAACTTTGGTCTGATGCGATAGTTTTGCTTTTGTTTTGGTGTTTGTTGTTGTTGTTGCTGTTGTTTTAATGTGACTGGAGTTAGTAGAATCTGAGAGAAGCAGAAAGATGAAACAGAACAAACAGTCCAAGGTTACAGTGGAAAAATAAACTCCAAGTCTGAGAATCAGTATGCAGAAAAAATAGCAACATGGATAGTGTCAATTTCTTTTTGTCAACTCCGGTTTACAGGAAGAAAAATAGTGGCAAAGAGTATGGCTAAAATTTTGGTCTTCTTTCAAGATTTGTCATGTAGCTAAATGTGTCTAGTAGTCTGTAAACCACAAAACAAAAGGGAAACTCAATCCTCAAAACCTTCCATTTACAAATGAAAGCTTTCTCTTTATAGGGCTTACAGAAATAACAGTACAAAATTAGCCACTTACTGTTATTTATAACAACATGGAATATGAGAAAGTAATTTTTGCTGGATTCTTATTCTTGCTTATACTGATAATCCCAGCTGCCATATATTCAAATTCCAGATTCATGAGGCACTAGAGGTTTCATGGGGTCTCTTTCTCTCTTTTACCTTTTCTTTACCCAGTATTTTTTTTACCCTTTCTCCTTGTAATTCAGTGTGAAATATAAAACAATTTTTGAAAATGATAAAACACCCTGCATAGTTAAATTTCATTATTTGTTCTCTTGCCTCTTTTGTCCCTCGTTGTATAACAATTGCAGATCCCTTTTTTTTCCCTGAAATCATTGTTTTCCCCCACTCCCTCATGTTACTCAATAAACTTGGAGTGATACTAACATCTTGTTTTGAAATGAGGGAAAAAAAACAGAAAGCTTTTGGCTTTCTTAATGCTTTACAGAGCACTTAGTGTTGTTCAATGTCTCATTTGAGTCTCAAAAATATTAATCAAGAATAGCAAATGAGATGCCTTACTCATAATGTGAGGACTAGCTCAAGAAACTGCTCAGCAACTGAAGTGAGTGCATTGGCTATGTACCTGGTTACGAGGTTTGTTCCGCTGAGCTTGGCATTTAGTGTTTTGTACACTTCTTCTAACCTGGACATTTTATGTGGATGTGACTTTTAGTTTAGATTTAAAGAAGACATGTGCAGTTTTTTTACATTGGTATATTGTGTAAGGCTAAAGTACCCAATGTTTAGCTCCCACTTATAAGTGAGAACATGTGGCATTTTGTTTTCTGTTCCTGCATTAGTTTGCTTAGGATAGTGGCCTCTGGATGCATCCATGATGCTGCAAAGGACAGGATTTTAATCTTTTTATAGCTGCATAGTATTCCATGGTGTACATGTACCACATTCTCTTTATCCAGTCCACTGTGGATGGGCACCTAGGTTGATTCCATGTCTTTGCAGTTGTGAATAGTGCTGTGATGAACATGTAAGTGCAGAAGTCTTTTTGGCAGAAGTATTTGTTTTCCTTTGGGTATGTACCCAGTAATGGTATCACCAGGTTGAATGATGTAAATACTTCTGTTTTTAAGTTCTTTCAATGCTGATTTCTTGCAGCTGTTGGTATATTTTTAGACTTTTGAAAGCAATAACCAAAAAGTACTTCCTCTTATCGCTTAATGATCCACATTGCAGCTTAGAGTCCAGTGGTTCACATGTTAATGTTACATAAGCTGATGTCTCTGGCCCATTTTGAGCTGTTGAGATGTCAGATAGGAGCAATAAAACTATCTCTGCCAGAGGTGACTCTAGGATTCCTGGAATATTGAGTGATCAACTGTTCAGGGTGGCCCAAGACTGAAGAGGTTCCCAGGACATAGGACTTTAACTTTTAAAACTGAAAAAGGTCTAAGCAAGCCAGATGAGTCTGTCCTGACTCAACCTACAGTGGATGTCGCAGTCTGCACCATATGATGGTGCCCTGGGTCTGACACAGCCTTCCCTTCTCCAGTTTCTCATCCCTTGTCATCCTTATTCCCACCTTTGAATATGAGCTCCTTTGGTCACTTATCCATTCCTTTTGCAAACTTTCAAATCATCAATCCCAAACACAGGGCTCAACTAGGATGTTGGCTGCTCAAGGTGAAGGTCTGAGATGGATGGGGATGTCTCGACTCAACCACCTGCTGCTGCAGACCTCACTGGGTTGACTGGAAATGCATCTCTTACCAGCATTGACGGGGCCTTGTTGCTGAGAGGCAGGTTTCCAAAAGCTGTCTCACTTTTGAAACCTATGTGTGTTTCCTATAGGGCCCTTCCCACTGCCCAGTTTCCTAACATAAAAGATATAACTCCTAGCTCAGCTTCTTCCATTAGCAATTCATTCCTCCCATGGTCTCTTCCTACTGGCAATCCCTCATCCTGAGGATGGCTCTTGTGGGAGTCAAGGTGGTGCAAGCCCAGTTGACTTCCTTTGTGGCCCACCACATGACCTGTGGAAACACTGCAGACCCTTGGCACAAAATGGATGGCAGCACAGCTGTTGTTCTGCCACACCTTTCCCCACCCTGCCAGTTTGTTCTAATTCTCTTCTTTTTTAGTAACAGATCAGCAAATGCAATGTCTAAGCAGAAATCCAATTAAGGAATGAAGGCAAGTGTTTCTGTCTGGGCATCACCCTCCCTGCCATCTTCGCTACAGATTATCTTGGAAACTTTCTCCCTCTCCCATTCTTGAATGTAGTAAGGGGAAGAAAAAGGGGACACCTCTCACTACAAACCCTGCATTCCCCATGTGGCCAGTGACAGGATCCTTCCCCATCTCCTCAAAAGTGGGGGATTCACATGAAATTAAATACCTAGGAATTACCAAATAAGTGAAGGATCTCTATAATGAAAACTATAAAACACTGATGAAAGAAACTGAAAAGGAAACAAAAAAAAGGAAAAATATTCCATTTTCACGGATTGTAAGAATCAGTGTTGTTAAAATGTCCATACTACTCAAAGAAATCTGTAGATTCAATGTAATCCCTATCAAAATACCAATAACATTCTTCACAGAAATTTTTTTTAAAATCCTAAAATTTATATGGAATCAAAAATGACCCAGAATAACCAAAGTTATTCTAAGCAAACAGAAAAAAAAATACTGGAGGAATCACATTACCTGACTTCAAATTATACTACAGAGCTATAGTAACCCAAATGGCATGGCACTGGTATAAAAACAGACTTACAGACCAATGGAACAGAATAGAGAACCCAGAAACAAATCTACACATATATAGTGAACTCATTTCTGACAAAAGTGCCAAGAACATACACTGAAGAAAAGACAGTCTCTTCAATAAATGGTTCTGGGAAAACTTGATATTCATATGCAGAAAAATGAAACTAGACCCCCATCTCTCACCATATACAAACATAGAATGAAAATAGTTTAAAGATTTAAATCTAAAACCTCAAACTATGAAACTATGATAAGAAAGCATTGGGGAAAATCTCTAGGACATTGCTCTGGGCAAAGATTTCTTGAGCAATGCCCCACAAGCACAGGCCACCAAAGCAAATACAGACTCATGGGATCACATCAAGTTAAAAAGCTTCTGTTCAGGAAAGCAAACAGTCATCGAAAGTGAAGAGACAACTCACAGAATGGGAGGAAAGATTTGCAGACTACCCCTCTGACAAGAGATGAATAACCAGAATACATAAGGAGCTCATACAACTCTATAGGAAAATAATCTAATAATCCTATCAAAAAATGGGCAAAAGATTTGGACATACATTTCTAAAAAGAAGATGTACAAGTAGCAAACAGACATTTGAAAAGGTGTTCGGCATCACTGATCATCAGAGAAATGCTGATCAAAATGGCTTATATCCAAAAGACAACAATAGCAAATGCTAGAAAGAATGCAGAGAAAGGAAAACCCTTATACACTGCTGATGGGAATGTAAATTAGTACAACCACTAAGGAGAACAGTCTGAATGTTCCTCAGAAACCTAAAACTTGAGCTGTCATATGATCCAGCAATCTTACTGCTGGGTATATAAAGAAAGGAAATCAGTATATCAAAGACATATCTGCACTCCTATATTTGTTGCAGCACTGTTTACAATAGCTAAGATTTGGAAGCAACCTAAGTGTCTATCAACAGAAGAATGCATAAAGAAAATGCAGTACATATATACAGTGGAGTAAGAGAAATGGATAAGGAAAATGTGGAACATATACACAGTGGAGTGCTATTCAGTCATAGAAAAAGAACGAGATCCAATCATTTGCAACGATATGGATGGAACCGGAGATGATTATGTCAAGTGAAATAAGCCAGGCACAGAAAGACAAACATCACATGTTCTCACCTATTTGTGGGATCTAAAAATCAAAACAATTGAACTCATGGGCATAGAGAGTAGAGGCTAGGAAGGGTAGTGGGGGACTTGCAGGTGTGGTGGGAATGGTGAATGGGTACAAAAAAATAGAGAGAATAAGAGCATAAGACTTATTATTTGATAGCACAACAGGTTGACTATAGTCAACAATAACTTAAGTGTACATTTTAAAATAGCTTAAAGAATGTAATTGGATTGTTTTTAACATTAAGGATAAATGTTTGAGGGGGTGGATACTTCATTCTCCATGATGTACTTATTTCGTATTGCATGCCTGTATCAAAACACCTCATGTACCCTGTAAATATATATATATATATCTACTATGTAACCACAAAAATTAAAAATTTAAAAATTGTTTAAAAGAATGGGGGACTTATGGGTGAGTCTGGTTCTCCTATATCTTTGGACTCTCTGGGGCAGTAGTTTAGGATCTTTATGGGTCTTCTTCTAACCTGTTTGTTTGTGCTTTTTGTTGTTTGTTTGTGTGTGTGTGTGTGTGTGTGTGTGTGTGTGTGTGTGTGTGTGTGTGTATGTGCCAAATTCTTCTTTACAAAAAAAAAAAAAAAGACTATTGGTGAGAAATCTAAAGTAAATAGCAAACTCTTTCAAACAATGACCATTTTGTTAAACATTTGCTAAATGCCCACTGAACATCTGATGCTGGAGTTACAGAGAATCTGACAGTTAACTGAGAGGGACACTGAGTCACAGAGTAGCTCAGATCATCTCCCCAGTGTGTGAGATGCACTGAGCCCAGGGAATGGGGCTGACTCATGCCAGAGACATCACAGATTCCTCCCTCAGCATGAACCACAGAGAACAACCTGGTGTGGCAGCAGAATGGGACGTGGATGAAGATATATGGGAACAGCCAGTCATAGCTGACATGTTAGCACCAAAAAAATGCTAATCTCCACGTTGAAACATTACATTATAGACTGGACATGCAACTGAAGATCATGACATTTTATTTGCTCAGCACCATTGTGACCATTATAATCAGGTGTTCCTTGACCTTGGTGCCAGCTCCCATACCTACAAACCTGCATGTCCAAACCGAATATCTGATTTTACATGCATTCTGCTTATTTGCCTATGATGAAGCCCAACTTTATTTTTCACATCCCCTGCTTTGGCTTTGAAGACACCTCTTTGGCTGCTGTCTCTCCATTTAGCTGCACTGTAATAATCTTTTGTTACTGTTTTGCTGAGTGTGCCATTTTCATGGTGATGTAGGAATATGACTGCTGGATGGAGCTTCAGTCACAACTTCTCCCCTCCACACACACCAGTTCTAGCCAAATGAAGCAGCCTCACCAAGGGGCCTCAAAGCATGATGAAGCTCTCCTATGCTCTGTTCATGTTAATAACCTGATGCCCACGTTAGCATAGAGGAGCACAGAGCTGTGAAGGAGATGTTGTAACATCTCTTGTCTCTCGTATTTCCAGCTTGCCCTCTTAACCTATTCATGACAATGATATTCATCTCCAGCCATCACAGTTCCCTGCACACAACATGCACCTGGCTGGTTCTTCCCATGTATCTTCATCCGCTTCCCATTCTCCTGCCAATGCCATGGTTCACACTGAGGGAGGAATCTGTGATCTCTCTGGCGGGAGTGAGCCTCATTCTCTGGGCTTTCACTGGGCTTCACACACTGGGAAGATGATCTGAGCTACTCTAATTTGGTGTCCCTCTCAGTTAACTGTCAGATTCTCTGTAACTCCAGCATCTGACGCTCAATGGACATTCCCTAAATGTTTAACAAAATGGTCTTCATTTTTAAGAAAAGGGGGCTGTTTACAGCAGATTTCTCACCAATAAAGTCTTTTTTTAGAAAAAGCAGAAATAAAAAACAAACATCATTAATTAGGCAACTGCTTATATACCAGGAATTGTCCTCTTCTATTTTTCGATGCCTTAGTGAAATGGTTAAGTAATCCCATGTTTTTTAAATAAAGAAACTGGGACTTTAAAAAGCAAGGTAGATACCTCATGAGTTCCAAAGTCTTGGCTCTTTCTACTATGGTTCCAAAGTCTTGGCTTTCTACTATGGTTCCAAAGTCTTGGCTCTTTCTACTATGCCTTTAAAAAAATAAAGGGAAAAGAAGGAAGGAGGGGAGGGAAGAAGGGAGGGAGGGAAGGAGGAAGGGAGAGGCAACAGCAAAGCCATGCTTGTATATTAAAGCTGCCTTGCCCTGGTTTGGTAATGATAATATAAAAAAGAAAGTGGATTGGAAAATACAGACACCTGATGGTTTCATTGGATCTCTTGAGGAAATGGTGGTTAAATCACCTTCAGAGCTGTGGAGACATCTTCCCCACTTGCTCACATTCCTGGCCCCATGAGACTGGTACCAGTGACTTCTCTAGACAGTTCTGAAAGTGGAGCCAATGCTTAACCGAACCCATTCTCACCATTCACTCCCTCATATGCAACTGCCACTGAATTACATTAGGTTCCGCCGGAATGTGGTTAACCAGCCAATGCTGCTTTCACATTCTCCAGCTTCAGTCCAGGTTTGATTTCTGCCATCTCTGCAAAGACAGCTACTGACTGTCAGATGGATCCACACACTTTATCAGTGTGTTTCAGGGACTGGCACGTGGTTCTATCATTATCCACAGTCACTCACAGACAAATCTCATCTAGAGGAGAATAGTTGATGGCTTCTTGAAATGATTCTTACTGTGCAATTGTTCAGATGGTAAATACCAATGTGATTTCTGATCACCAGTATTTGCTTACAAAATGCTAAACATCATCCTTTGCAAAGTACAAAATAAAATAAAAGACCTCAAAGCATTCTATAAACTATAGAATCTGGTAAACATATAAGGAATTAAAGAGGACAGGTCTTGATGTCAGACCACTTGGTCCAGTTATTTACTCCTTAGGCAATTTGGAACAGGTTCCCAAGGCTCTCCAGCCTCCATTTCCTCATCTGTAATATATAGCTGATAAGAGTTCCAGACCTTATCATTCAATCACAATGATTAAATAAGATAAGAACCAGAAAGCCTATTAGCAGCATGTATTTGGCTCCTGGGCAGCATTCAATAAATGTTAGCCAAAGTATCACTATCATCATCACCTTCCTAGAATTGAAAAACGGTTTATGACAATTCATGGATACTTACAGCTTCTACCATGGAAACTTCATTATTACTGACACAGTCATAGATGTTACTGCTTGCTAATTATCTCAATTTTTTTTTCATTTTCAAGTGCTATTGGTTTTCTTTAATTTAATTTAATAAATGTATTTGAATTCAGTGGAGGAAAGTAGAACAAAAGGTAGAAAAGCATCTCAAGCTGTATGTAATAAGGTAGACAAATTATGAACATTAAATCTAGTCCATGTGGTTTAAAAGCAGTGAATTCTAGCACAAAATATAAAATTCTAAAGCATAAAGAAATTTAAGCAAAGATATGTGACTACCTCCATTTCACGTAACAAAAGTTGGTGGTAGTCAAGATTTAAAATATGATCAACAAATAACAGACCTTGGACTTTGTTTTTCAAAAAGGCTGGAAATGAGATTTTGGTACTGCAAGTATTCCCAAGGGAAAGAAATGCTGGTAGCTAAATGAGATTCCCTCCATCTCAACTGCAGTATTGGTCTGTGTTTCAGGTGAAATGAGAATCCTGTTTCTAAAATCATGTGGCACATGTTCAGAGTATGTTAGTTTCTTTAGTAACCTCACTTGTGGGGGTAAAACTATACATATTAACCCAAACTGTTATTAAGCTTGTTCTCAGCTGGAGAAGAACAGAACTGTTCATCCCTGTTGCTGTAAGCATCAGACGGCAGGAGTGACCGCCTGTACTCATGTCTGCATGCCAGGACACGGTGTCTTATGATACCTTGAGTAAAGATAATAAACACTTCTTTCGCAGCAGGAGTTTACTAAGGCTGTAAGTCTGTTTTCTACCAGAAATTTAAAACAGTAATCAGAATAAGTTCCACTCAGATGTTTATTGTCCTTAAACTATTTGCAATGAACAAATAAGTGATAGGGAGAAGCAGGCTGGGAACAAAGTCTCAGAGCCAATGAAACAAGTTCTCAGAGTGAAGGGTTTGGTTTATGTGGAAGGAAAAAAAAAGAGTCCCTGGCTCCTCATTCCATTGTGACCTTTCAATGTTTAAAGCCACAGTGTTTTCAGAATGGCCACAGAAAGTGGGCAGCTGGTGCCTTGGACCCTGTCCTACTGTGGCATGCTGAAGTCCCCTCAGCCCTGCCGGAAACTGGCACACAATGCCACATAAACATAGCATGGGCTTGATTCATGCCAAGGGAACAAGTGGTCCCTTCTCTAGGAAGGTTGCACCCTTACGACTGGCATTTGGTCACAGATGGGCAGTCTTCATTTCACGGAAATCTAACTCCTATCACCCTGAGGGGTGACACAACATTCCATTCCAAATCCTTGGACATGGGCCAGGACAATTCACACTTGTTTCATATGAAACACAGAAGTTCGGAGGAATAAATAACCCCTTAACCTTATTCGAAGGACCTGTCTGTGGGGGACTTTTTGAGCTGAACTCAGGGATCAATGAGGCCTCACATTTTAACTATTCTCCAATGACAATTTTTTCTCAGTAGAGATGAAGGGGACTTGCCACAAATATTGATCTTAATTAAATTTTGGACTCATAATAGTAATCAAATTTAAGAGTGGTGAGATGGCTCTAAAATGAGGCATCCCCACCAAAGCTCTCAGAAGCCTGACTTTCATTGTGTTTTAAAAAGAGACAGTGGCCAGGAGCAGTGGCTCATGTCTGAAATCCCAGCACTTAGGGAGTCTGAGGTGGGCAGATCACCTGAGATCAGGAGTTTGAGACTAGCCTGGGTAACATGGTGAAACCTTGTCTCTGCTAAAAGTACAAAAAATTAGCTGGGCATGGTGGCACATGCCTGTAATCCCAGCTACCTGGGAGGCTGAGGCATGAGAATTGCTTGAACCTGGGAGGTGGAGGTTGCAGTGAGCCGAGATCACACCACGGCACTTTAGCCTGAGTGATGGAGTGAGATTCTGTCTCAAAAATAATAATAATAATAATATTTAAAAATAAAAAATAACAGAGAGAGTACTTACCTATTGCTGAATAAGAATGAAAACTCTTAATGCCACTAACTTTAATATCTGTATCTCCTTTTCTGGAAATAGTGAAGTTTTTAGCATGTTTCTGGGTCTGGTATGTCCCATATTTTTAAGTACCTATGGCATGCAGGAAAGAAGAGAGACACTCCCCAGAGGAAAGCCTGCTGTCCTCCCTGAAATTGGGCCATAAACTGACCATGTCATCACGTTATTCATCTTCAGTCCCAGGACTCAATGTTGCAAGATGCCTGCAAGCCAAATTCCATTATCCAAATGCCATTTCAGCCAAAATCTCCATCTGCCTAAAAGATGTCTCTTTCCTTGCCAATGGCTCCTTCCCTGGTGCATCATTTGAAGCCTCAGAATTCTATACAGGAAAGCCATCAGATGATTTAAGAGTCCTTGGGGTTTGTTAGTATGAGAATCTGTTTCATAACAGTTGGCATCCAAATCATGGTTCCAGCTACACACATTTCACACTGAATTTAAGTAATCAGATTCCTAATTTGAAAATTCCTTAGAAACTTGCCAAGACTTTGATGGACCTTTTCCCAACACAAAAGTACAAGATGAGAGGGCAGCTTAAGATATCTGTATGCAAAAGAATAAAATTGGACACCTATCTCACACCATATACAAAAGTTAACTCAAAATGGACCTGAAATCTAAATGTAAGAGGTAAAGGTAGAAAGCTCTTAAAAAGGTATATAGGTGTAAATATTACTTACCTTGGATTAAGCAATGGTTTCTTAAATATTACACCAAAAACACAAACAAGGAAAAACTGATAAGCTGAACTTCATCAAAATTAGAGACTTTTATGTGTCAATGAACACTATCAAGGAAGTGAACAAATAATGCACAGAATAAGAGAAAATATTTGTAAATCAAGCATATAATAAGGGTCTAATATCCAGAATATATTTTTTAAAATTTGAAACTCGACATAAGAAGATAAATAGCCCAATTTTAAAATACACAAAAGATTTGAATAGACATTAGTTTAAATAAGACATACAAATGTCCAATAAGCACATAAAAAGATGCTCAATATTATTAGACATTAGAGAAATGCAAATCAAAACCACAATCAGATACAGTTTCATACCAAGTAGAATGGCTATAAACAACAACAATAATAAAGACAACAAACAAACAAAAACAGAAAATAACAAGTATTGGTGAATATGTGGACGTATTAAAGTCTTTATGCCTTTCTAGTCAGAATGTAAAATGGTTTGGCACTGCGCAAAACAGTGTAGTGCCTCCTCCAAATGTTAAGCGTTACCATGTGGTCCAGGAATTCCACCCCTACTTGTAAAACCAAGAGAACTGAAAATGTGTGCTTAAACAAAAATTCACCTGTAAATGTTCACAACAGCATTATTCATAATAACCAAACAGTGCAAACAACACATATATCTACTAATTGATGAGTACATAAACTGTAGTATAATCATTCAATGGAATATTACTCCACCATAAAAAGGAGTGAAGTGCTGATACATGCTAAAATGTAGATGAACCATGAAAATCTTATGCTAAGTAAAAGAAGCAAAATACAAAGGCTATATATGGTGTAATTCCATTTACCTAAAATGTTCAAAATAGGCAAATCTATGGAAGCAGAAAGGTCAGTGGTTGCGAGATACTGGTAGGGGCACTGGTGGGTGAGGAGAGAGTTGAGAGTGACGGCTAATGTTTTGGGCTGATGGAAGGTGCAGTAATTAGACACTAATGAGAGTTGTACAACATTTTGAATATACTACAGAAAAAAACTGAATTGTATACATTAAAATGGTGAATTTTATGTTAGGAGAACTATATCTTGATTTAAATAAAAAAATAAAAATAAGATAAAACCACACACAGAGAACAGTAGGCACTCAATAAATCTCTAAATCAGCAGCCACTAACTGGAATTTCCATAAGTAGACATCAGTAGAATGAACCAGAAAGCCCAGAAACAGACCAAGGAAACGAGAATTTTAAAACAGGATATGATGCCATTTCAAGTTAGCTAGGAAAACACAGATTACTCAACAAGTAGTGTTAAGACTAAGTTTAACCATCTAAAAATGAATACATAAATAAGGCTGATCCAGACCTCACACTCTACACCAAAATAAATTAAAGATTTAAATATAAAAAACAAAATAATAAAATGATTTTAAAAATTGATAATATTCTGTAAGGAACTGCATCTATTTTGTAGTTCCAAGATTAATTTACAATATAAAATACTTTAATAATTCTTATTCAATATTTACTTTTATTGTTATTATTAAGCATATATTTAGTTGTTAGGTTGATATGTAATGGAGTGTTTTGCAGTATTGTGGCAATAGAGAGGACAAACAAAAAAATAAATGAAAAACTGTAGTATTGATCTAGAGCCACATGAACAGCTGGATATGTTACAAATGTTCAAGCCATGTTTCAGCAATCTGTTTCTGGTCTAATGGAGAGATTCCCAGCCAAGAGGGATTTTGCTTCCCAGGGAATATTTGGTGATGTCTGGAAATATTTTTGATTGTCACAACTTGGGCAGTGCAGAAGATGGTGCTACTGGCATGTGGTGTAGAAAGGCCAGCAACACTCTAAACAGGACAGCTACCCAGAGCAAAGAACTGTCCAGCTCAAAATATCAACAGCGCCTCTGTTGAGAAGCCATGCTCTAGTGGTAGGGGGGTGTTTAATGTTTTTCACAGTAAACCTGTTTCCTGGGACTCACAACAGCTCCCAGGCATTGAGACACCAGAAGCCAGAAGCTCCTTCTTTTTTATTATCATTAATTGAGAACTTATCGTGTGCCAGGCACTATGCCAAATTATTTCAGTACGGTATTTAATTTAATCTTCACAGTTACCCTATTCTACATACTACCTCATTGTACACATTTGTTATTTCTTATTCACAATGAGGAAAACAATGCTTTGGGTAACTTACCAGAGATTCCTAAGTACTGAACAGTGAAGGCGGGACTGGAACAAAGATCAATCTGACCCCAGAGTCCATGTATAAAACCTCCATTCTTCACCATCGCATAAGACCCTGAGCCTATTTCATGGGTCCAGTTACATGCCTCTGTCCTCCAGGGTAAAAGTTAAGGCAGGAACATGATCAGATAACTGATCGTGATTATCACTGATCATCATTGATTCGGAAAGACTCCTGGACCACACTGCCCACTCTTGAGGTACTAAGTATTAAAGAGCACCAGTGAACATCTCTCTATGAAGAGCAGCATTTATCATAAGGTTACATTCAGCCCATCACGGGTACTGGCATAACAGCCCTGACCATGGCTTAGGAGCAGGGAGACTCAGGGTCTGGTAACGTGTGAATGCTTAAGAAGAAGAAAAATATCCTTTTCTGTCAGCTGATGGGTAGAATTGGGCTCTGAACCTAGAAGCATGAAGCAGTGAGTCCGTGGCTTTGGATCTACCACACAACGGAAGGGATGAAAACCAGGAAAACTTAGAGAAAAAAAGGACTTTACACTAAAATGCATTATGTGAGCACCCAGTAGCTTTTAAATAAATAATGAACCAATGAATCAATGAATGGCGGGCGAGTTTTGTATTCCATGGAAATCAACAGTATGACTTTAATATGTAATGAGTCTCTTGGTAATGACAGCAGTATGATGTTTTAGCATGACAGAGTACTTTTACATGCATTGTGTTGTTTGTTTTGTACAACAATCCTGTGAAAGAGGAAGAGAAGGTATAACTATTCCCATTTTGTAGATTCATTATTTCATCAATTAAACAGCTGGACTGTGCTGGGAACCGAGCAAGGCTCTGGGGTTCTGTGAAAAACAGCAAAGCTCTGGCCTCTGCCCTCACAGAGCAGGAGTCTAAAGGGAAGGCAAATGTCCAGCGAGTCATTGCAAGTCCCAGAAAGTCACAACAGGGACAACAAGGCCTACAAATTAAAAAACAGAATCCCAAAGTGGTTAAGGGCTTACATGTTGGTCAAAAGTCATGTCTTGGGTCAAACATCATGGCTCAAGCTTATAATCCCAGCACTTTGGGATGCCAAAGCAGAAGGATTGCTTGAGCCCAGGAGATCAAGATCAGCCTGGGCAACATGGCAAACCCACATACTTAGTAACCTCTGGTAAGTTACCCAAAACATTGGTTTCCTCATTGTGAAAAAGAACTAACAAATGTGTGCCATACGGTAATATGCAGAGACATGGGCATCTGGGTCCAGAAGTGTTTCCTAATTACAAAAATTAGCCGAGCACAGTGGTGTGCATGTATAGTCCCAGCTACGTGGGAGGTTAAGGTGGGAGGATTGCTTGAGCCCAAGAGATCGACGCTGCAGAAAGCCATGTTTGTGCCAGTGTACTCTAACCTGGGGACCGGGTGACAGAGCAAGACCCTATCTTAAAAAAAGTCATGTCTTTTAGGAGGGCAATTGGAAAGCTGAATCTGTTTATCCTAAAAAAAGGGGAGTTAACATCCAGTCATGATCATAGCATTCAAACATTTGAAGGGATGTCATGTGGAGGAAGGAGAAGATCTTAGACAGAAGAACTGGTGCCCTGGAAGACAGATGTGTCTAACGACATTTACATAAAAATGCTCAGGTGGCAGGTGAGAGAAGTGGATTCCTACCAGGCCACCACACACACTTCAGGAAATTCAAGAACACTGTGGCTCAGCATATGAACTCTGGATCAGACAAACACGGTTCAAAGCAAGCCCTCTGTCACCACCACCACTGCTTTTGAGCTGTGTTTCCTTGAACAGTAATCGTCACCCCTAACCTTTGTGACTTAGTCTTTCTAAGCACCATCCTCCCTTATCTGCAAATCGGAGATATTGACAGTATATATCTCAGGTACTGGTCATAGAATTCAGTAAGGTAAGGAATGTAATCTGTTTCACTCATTGTTTGACACATGAAACCCGAGATAAATAATCATTAAATGAATATTCCTTTAATGAATGGATTTAATAAAGAAAGTACCCAATACACATTATTGGCAACGATGTCAGTAGCACAACTAAAACAACAACCTCACCTTTCAGATCTGAGGATGAGATGAAAGATACGTGAATGTACTATTGACCCCACCAAGATTTGCAAATGGGTGGTGTTTCTCTTTTCAGTCGGAGAGATAACAAGATCAACTTGCTCTGGGTAAAATTTGGACCAAATGTCCTAAAATCATTTCCAGTTCTTAAATTCCATGAGAATCACAAGTATCTAATAGTCCAATCATAGAAGTCAGGAAGTTTCTGTTCCCTCAGGACAGCAAGAAAGGTCATGACACTGCAGTCATAAAGCTGTTTCTTTCTAAAAAGGAAATGAAAAGTCCTTCTCCCAATCCCTATCCCAACTTGTTATTTACAACAACATAAAAGTGCTTTGTTTTTGTACCTTTCTGTAGAAGAACGTGGCCAATTAGCTCTAAAATTCTCAGAGTGTACATATGAGATTTCTTTTGCTTGTTTATTTTTTTCCCAAGCCCTCCCAAAGAAATGTCCCCAAGGGCTGCAAGAATCATCATGTTGTGAATTATAGTCTTTCACAATATTTGGTCTTCTTCCAGTTATACTTGGGATCTTTGGCCTGGATATGAAAAACAGAAAGCCCTTGTTTCCATTGAGATGCAGAAAAAGACTTTCAGATTGTGCCATCTTCTGGCCAAATTTGGAAGCCAAGGTGACAGATTTCCTTTATGACTTCCCAGCACTGACTCTTCCCCACAGGAGAAGTAGGGCAGGAAATGTGTGCGTGCGGGGCCTCTCCGGAGCTATCATCTTGAACTGCATTCAAATTAAACCATGGAAAAGCTTCAAAAGCTCATTCCTTGTGTATTTAGAAGCACATGTTTCCACTAAAGAGCAATTACTCATGGTGCTCCGATGTAGGTTCAACCTCTGGAATGGGAAATCAAATCGGGACCTTTCTCAAATGCTCTTAGCTGCCAACCTTAGCAGATGTGTAAATCAGTTGTTTTTCAGTTGCCTGAAATACTCACAACTACTTTTGTAACTCTAATAAAGAGATATTAAGAAAGAGAGAGAGAAAAAACAAGATCCAGGATCTGAAATCCATGTCTACTTATTATGACTGAAGATTAATGCAGGATTCATGCAAAGGAGCCACTCTAGAGAAACCTCCTCATCTATAAAACTTCTGAGTTTTGGGCCAGACCCCTATGTGAACTCTTTCTACAAACGAGCTACCAGGATGCTTCTTGTGCCTCTGCTTTAGGCACAAAAAACAGAAGATGGGATGATCTCCTTGGCGCGGTTTCCCTGGAACCCACATCTTAACCTAAGCCAATATCTGTGGGAAGGAAGAGGCAAGGAAAGATGAACCCAGGTTAAAGAGACCCATAATTAACAAAGTTTCAAAATAACCTGCATTCAATCATCCATTCCAGGCCCTCCCAGAGTGAAACAGAGGAGAAAGAATGCAGGTTTACCCAGGAGGGAAACAGCTCCCTATCTCCCTAGCAGTGAAGCTTCATGTACCATCAAAACCTTAGGAGGCAGAGAATCCCAGACTCTAAGTCCCACAGTGTCAGAGCAGTGGCTCCAACCCCTAAATGTGTCTCATCAACAGTTTCAATTCAGCTCTGGGGTCCTGGCAGGCCCTGAAACCTCCTTCTCTAAACGGTGCCTTTCTTAGCAAGAGCAGAGGCAACAGGGGTGCTTGAACATACTTTATTCTTCCTGGAGCTGGCATATTTCACCAGTACAAAATTCACCCGCACTTTTTTTAATTTGAAAGAGCTTGGGTTTGTAACACACACTTTCAACTAATACCCAAAAGTGTTGCCTTCTAGATAGCTGAAACATCACTATGTTCGTGGTCTGTTCTAGACATAGAGAGCTGATACAGAACACACACTTCCAAATACACCTAAGATTTTTTTGAGAAAAATATTTTCAAAAACTATTAACTATTTCAAAAAACCAGGGAAATGTCATTATGAATTAGCTATCCTCTATGAAACACATCAATATAGATGCCTTTTCTTTTTTCTTTTTTTTTTTTCTTTTTTTTTTTTTTGAGACAGTGTCTCACTCTGTCACCAGACTGGAACGCAGTGGCATGATCTCAACTCACTGCAATCTTTGCCTTCCGGGTTCAAGCAATTCTCCTGCCTCAGCCTCCCTAGTAGCTGAGACTACAGGCCCGTGCCACCATGCGCAGCTAATTTTTATATTTTTAGTAGAGACAGGGTTTCACCATGTTGGCCAGGATGGTCTTGATCTCCTGACCTCCTGATCTGCCCATGGGAGACAAAACCTTTGCCTCCCAAAGTGCTGAGTTTACAGGCGTGAGCCACCGCACCCAGACAACATAGATGCTTTTTAAAGGAACATGATCCCAAGACACATAGGCTTAAATATGTACCTAATTTGTCCTGAGGTGGATCCTTGGACTGTATCTATTACTTAACACTTTTTTTTTATTAAAACCTTAATTTGTAGGTTTTTTGGGGACTAGATCTCTGCCAGGAGAAGCTGGTTTTAGCACTCAGGTTGAAGTAACAGAGAACTTCCCAAAGTTATGTTCTTTGGGACACTGGTCCATCAAGATGTTTGGCAAAAAGGGCGTCAGTAATCGAACTTTGGAGAAATGCTTTGTGTTATATATGTCTTCTAGGAGATTCATAATATACATGAGCTTTTAAAGAATCTGAGAAAATTGGAGCGAAGGAATAACAGGTTAAATTTTCTTAACTTCAAAATATACAAACTTCATTGGCCAAGGAATACTTATGTAGGGAAATATCTAATGAGATCCAAGGAGCTGAACACATCACAGGAAATTCTGCTTATACAACAAGCAGATGCGTGAGGTTTTCATTGTTATTGACGATGATTTCTCAGAATCAGGAGAAACAGGCCTCCACACTGAGACCTAGGCACAGTTGCTCTATAATACCAAAAACAACTCTCTATGGTAGGAGAACAAAGAGGACTAAACCAATAGGCACTTGGACTGCTGAGGGCCTATATACCATTCTCCTAAGCCTTTGCCTATAAAAACTGAGTTCCAGGAAACAACAGCACAGCTTGTAGTTATGATAACAGCAATGAAAAATCAGCTTCTTCATAAATCATTTAGGAAGTGAATCAACCAAGTCGTATTTGAAGAGCTGGATTCTAACACAAACCTTGTCTTCACTAAATCTCATAGGGTATTCTTCCAGAAAGGACTGGATTTCTCTTTCTTCTCTGTAAAATCAGAAAACATGGATTGCAGTGGCTTAGAAAAACTCCTCCAATCTTGACAACTTGTAACCCTCATGAATCATAAAAAAGAAATCAATCATGTTTTCGTTTTTGCTGCCTTTCCTAGAATTTTAAATTTGCAAGGAACATCTTTGTATGTTCTCTCTCCTAGACATAACTACTTTTTATTTCTGGGTTATCGTCATAGGACATTGTGTTTTCTGGTTTTAGGGGAAGAGGAAAATTGCGTACCATAATAATCTTCTAGGAATTCACAAATGGTTTTCTCTGGCTGAAACTTGTTAAGCGTTCAGCAAATCTCCCTGGAGAAACCCAATTTGTTTCACCTCTCAAGAGTAAAGTTAATAGTAAACTAGCCACATTTTCCCTTTTATTTGACCTTTTCTCCCACAGAGAATTCCTCTGCAAGGATTGGCTTCTCCTTTATTTTGCTACTTCAAGCAAAAAAAGATTAAGCACCATGTCCTGAAAACCTACTCTGACTGATCTTCTTTCTTGAATACTTATAAATGCACTAAGAGCCATCATTAACCCAGGAGAAGTTTTTTTGTTTTGTTTTGTTTTTTTACTTTAAGTTCTGGGGTACATGTGCAGAACGTGCAGGTCTGTTACATAGGTACACACGTGCCATGGTGGTTTGTTGCACCTATCAACCCATTATCTAGGTTTTAAGCCCCACATGCATTAGGTATTTGTCCTAATGCTCTTCCTTCCCTTGCCCCCCACCCCCAGACAGGTCCCTGCGTGTGATGTTCCCCTCCCTGTGTCCATGTGTTCTCACTGTTCAACTCCCACTTATGAGTGAGAACATGCAGTGTTTGATTTTCTGTTCCTGTGTTACTTTGCTGAGGATGATGGCTTCCGGCTTCATCTATGTCCTTGCAAAGAGGACATGAATTCATTCTTTATTTATTTTTAATTTTAGGTGAAGTCTCACTCTGTCACCCAGGCTGGAGTGCAGTGGCTCAATCTCGACTCACTGAAACCTCTGCCTCCCGGGTTCAAGCGATTCTCCTGCCTCACCCTCCTGAGTAGCTGGGATTACAGGTGTGCACCACCATGTCCAGCTAGTTTTTGTATTTTTAGTAGAGATGGGCTTTCACTATATTGGCCAGGCTGATCTCAAACTCCTGACCTCGTGATCTGCCCACCTCTGCCTCTCAAAGTGCTGGGATTACAGGTGTGAGCCACTGCGCCAGCCAAACTCATTCTTTTTTTATGGCTGCATAGTGTTCCATGGTTCATGTGTGCCACATTGTCTTTATCCAGTCTGATGGGCATTTGGGCTGGTTCCAAGTCTTTGCTATTGTAAATAGTGCTGCAATAAACACATGCGTGTATGTGTTTTTATAGTAGAATGATTGCCAAATGCTGTTGGAAGCTGACATCCCATCTTCTACCATTTTTGGCCCAACCTGAAGTACCATCTATGGGGGATAGTTCAGACTGGGAAGTGTTTACTTCAAGAGATATCAGAGAGAAGCTGTCCTTTTGGTTTCATGAGCAGTCTGTACTTACATGCAAGGATTCTGAAACAAATTTTTCCAATCCTTTTTCACTCTGCTATGGAAAAATCTACACGCAACCAAGGAGGTTGTTTGTGGCCCCTTCTGCCCATGCTGAACAAAGGATCAGATGCTTTCTCCTAACAAGTTGCTACAACCACAAAGCATGACAAATAAGAAATTTGAAAACTAAAAGGGCCAAGATGAAAAACTGGAAGACCTTATCTTGTGCTCCCTATGAAAATAAGAGTCATTGCTTACTGTACCTCAGTAAGTCTTGTACTTTTGCACATTTCTAAGACACTTTCGGACTTTTACAAAGAAGTCTTTGCCCCCACCTGCCTCTAGGGACTTGTGTAATCACAAATTTTCTAAAGGTAGACACACTCATTGAATCTGTGATGGCCAAATCCTTCTCTTCATCTAGCCATGATTATGGAGAAGAGAAAAGTCTCAGAGGAGTTCAATCTGAAGCTTGGAAGCACCATTTGCTCCTCTCTTTGGGATCCTGAAAAAAAAAAAAACACCAAAGGATCAGAAAGCTGAGGTGATGCCCTGAGCAGGATTCTCCCAGGTAAATTTCCCACCTCATCCCCTAGAAGTTAGACTCTCCAGAAGTTGAAGAAGGCTCTGCTATCTATGTTGTTGGGCTCTAAGCACTGAGATTACCAAAGTTTATTTTCAACAAGCCTTAAAATCTAACCTCTTATTGGCTTTGTGAACAGGGCAGGCCTCTTACAGACGGTAGGAACAGAAAGGAACGACACATATTCAGACTGTACTGGAGACTGTGATAGTCACTCAGCCTCATGAGCAAATTCCCAACTCTCACTGTTAACATCCCCTCACTTCTTCTTACAAGTTTCTGTCTTGCTTTCACCCTGTCTCAATCTTTCTTAAAGTGAAATTCTCATCTAGCCCCAGGAATCTAAAGGAACAGATTCTAGCAATAATCAGAGGTATCATCGATGATTTCTGCTTTCCAGTGGACATTTACAGTCAATACTGAACCCAGGAGGCTGTCTTAATTTCTGCCCTTTTGGGATGTAGCTCCTTGGACTCACTGACGCATTTAGAATAGTGAAAACATTTTAGGCAAGGGGAAATATTGCCCTCTACAGGGCATATAAATCTCAGAGTTTTAAAGCTGATCACTCATAAGCACAGCACATGTATTTTTCAGGGATTCTTCATTTTTCCTCTACTTTTAGGCTAATACATCTGTGGCAATCTTATTGACTGGAATGACATCTGCACACATTTATTCCTCAAGCATAAAGAGAAAGAGAATGACAAGAAAAAATGTAAAGTTCCTTTCTTTTTGCAAAAGCATGTTGATTCAATACTTCCCCAAATCAGGTGAACATGAGGACATTTTGAACTTGAAGTTGCTGAGGGTCCTTCAGTGTTACTGGGAAAGCTAAGTCCTGTCAGGACATACCATAACACCACACAGCTAACAGGAAAGGGAGTGTCATGGGTTTTTCAGGTTTTCCTTCCAAGTCCTGTATAGAAAATAAGAAGCTATATCTCCCATGATGTGTAGCCCCACACATCAGCTACAATATAACTCTAAAAATACAAGGTTAGGTCTGGAGCAGTGGCTCACACCTGTAATTTCAGCACTTTGGGAGGCCGAGGTGAGTGGATCATTTGAGGTCAGGAGTTCAAGACCAGCCTGGCCAACATGGTGAAACTCCACCTCTACTGAAATACAAAAATATTAAGTGTTTCAGAGATATGGGTGTCTCTACTTCCAAGATTTTTCTAGAATATGAGGACTTCCCACCACTTTCGCAGTCATCACCTTTGTCTGAAACACCATCACCTCTTAACTGGTTGTAATTCCTGTCTCTCTGACTCCCTCCTGACCACACACACACACACACACACACACCCCGCCCACCCAGCTATAGTCTCATCACAGGTGTCAGAGCAATTCTGTTAAATCGAAAGGCAGACCATGCCACTCCTCTGCTCAACATCAGTCAATGGCTCCCCATCTCACTAAAGTTCTATTATAATGGTCTATAAGCCCTTACAATCAGACCCTATTATCTCTCTGACCTTAAGTCCTAGAAATTTCCTCCCACCCCCTCCTCACTCAGCTCAAACATTACCGCCTTCTTGCTGTTCCTTAAATTCCTCAGTCACAATCCCTGCCTCAGGGCCTTTGCATATGTTATGCTCTGCACCTGGAAAGCTTTTCCACTACGTGTCTCACAGCTTGCATTGTCACCTCCTCAGGTCTTTGTCCAAATGTTATCTTCTTAGGGGCCTACCCTGTCCACCCTACTGAAAACTGTAACCTCATTTTCTCTCCCTTACCTGGGATTTTTTTCCCCCATAGATCCATCACTTCCAAATATAATAATTTCCTCATTTTTAATGCCTGTGATTAGACTTCTGCTAGAAAGTAAGTTCCATGAGGATTTAGACTTTTGTCTTTTTTATACACTGATAAATCCCCAGCACAAAGAACAATATCTACAATGTAGCAGGTACTCAATAAACACGTACTGAATGAATCGATTAGTAAGGCTGAGACTCAATCCCTGGCTGTCTCAGCTCTTGAAAACTTGATTACTGTGGTGCCCTCCAGAAGAAGAGAGGGGTCTTTTTAACTAGATTAGAGGCCCTCTGATGCAAGCCTAGATTAGAAACAAACACCCTGTAGCTGACATTCCTGGGTAATAACATTGCACATCCACTGGCTGCCATTGCTTGGACACATCGCAAATTAATAACTTATTGCCCAGTGTTATCTAGTCTATATTAGGACAGTCTGGTATAGAATGTGCACCAGCAAACATTTGTGCAGCATCACGGTAGTATGAGCAGAGCTAGAGGATGAGTTTGGGGGTAACGTAGAGAAAAGCCACGAAGCAAGACAGGGACAAGTCGCCAGGAACAGAAGCCACCACCAGGCAAGAAGCCTCAGGAGAGAACACCTCACATGTGAATCTGGATGGACCTGGAGACTGGCGCTCAGCTGCGGAATACAAGCTCAGGAACCCCATCTGCATATGTGTCTGGAGAAAATTTGAGCCTAGTGAGAGGATATTAACTGGGCACTCCAAAGTGATGATGAAAATCAAAATGGTAATTTACTTAAACTTTCCAGTGAGTACTGCAACTTCCAAGGACACTAACTACTCATTTCACTGGCCAAAGTATTTTCTCCTGTAAGTGAGCTACTTAAGGGGCCAAAGCATAATCCAGTGCCGACATATTAACTTGCCACGAAAAAATGAAATTATAGGCTGGGTGGAGTGGTTCATGCCTGTAGTCTCAGCATTTTGGGAGGCTGAGGCGTGTGGATCACTTGAGTTGAGACAGGAGTATCATTTGCATCCAGGAATTAGAGACCAGCCTGGGCAACAGAGCAAGGCTCTATCTCTACAAAAAATTAAAAACTAAAAACTTAGCCAGGCATGGTGGTGCAAACCTGTATTCCCAGCTACTCAGGAGACTGAGGCAGGAGAATTGCTTGAGCTCGGGAGGTTGAGGCTGCAGTGGCCTGTGACCATACCACTGCACTCCAGCCTGGGGTCACAGAGTGAGACCTTGTCTCAAAAAAAAAATTACGTTCTAGTTTTCATGAGACTTTCATTTCTATTACATCTGTGCATATGTATGCGTTCCTGAATAAATAAAATAAATTTGTTACTATGGGCATTTCAAAAAGTTTGCAAACCACTCCTACCTTAAGGAGAGCAAGTTTAAATTAATCTTAATAATCTTGAAAACCTAAGAGAAAAGAGAATTTTAGTTTGCTACACATGCAAACACAGACCTATCAAATGACATTAATCTTAATAATCTTAAAAACTTAAGAGAAAAGAGAATTTTAGAAGGTAAAAACATTCTAATTCTCATCAATTATATAGCAACTCTACACACATAACTTTTGAATTACCCATATGCATCTGATTAGAGTTTTTCAAACAGATGAGACATGGTACATAGGATAATTTTTTTAAATTTTGTGTTTATATTAGAAAAAATACCTAACACATTCAATAGTGATGGAAATGGACAATGAACAGTTGGAGTCTGGGAAATATTGAACTATCTGGTTGGAAGAGTTATAGTAACTAGATTTACACACCAATAAGTATGCCCCCTCTGCTGACTAAAGAGATGACATAGCTTTTACCTCTTTCCTTAGCAGACTGTCTGGGATTTTCCCTCCTTTGCCCTCTGCTAAGGAATCCCAGAGAAATCCAATTTCCCCTTTTTCCTTTCCAACAAGAGCAAACACCAAGAGAGATGGCCATTTCTAATCCTCCTCTTCTGTGCCTTCTGTGTGTCTGTAAAGAAGAGATTCTCAGTGCTTGAAGATCACAAATGCCTCCTTCAAAAGTCACATGAAGGACTGGGCCTGTGGGCCTGGTGGCTCATGCCTGTAATTCCAGTTCTTTAGGAGACCGGGATGGGAGGATCCCTTGAACTCAGGAGTTACCCAGGAGTTTGAGGTTACAGTGAACTCTAATCATGCCATTGCACTCCAGCCTGGAGAACAACAGAGCAAGATCGTGTCTCAAAAAAAAAAAAAAGTTATATGAGGTGAAAACCCAGAAAATTCATCAAAATATCAAAATAGTGCGGAGTCTTGTGGAGTCTTTTTTTTTTTTAGAAAAAGAAACAGATTCAAATGAAAGAGTTATCCAGAGTAACTATTCCTGCTTTTAACTTCTAAAGTACTGGAACAGAAGTACTGGACAGAAAAATATCAATTGTCAAAGGGCAAAGGCTGTCACTCCTGGGGAGAAACTCTGACCAGCCTTTCAAACTTTGCCTTACCCTGCATGGCAAAGAGTTCTGATTAGAGAACTGCAAACACTTGCAGGCAAATATCAACAATAACCACCCCAGGAAAACACCCTGTCTACTGTGAAATGTACTCTACATATCTTTGTAATGATGGTACTGGGGGAAGTCATACAATGCATACAGTAGGCTGGCAGCAACGTATCAGAATCTAACCCAATATTACGGGGAATATAACTAGAAATGGCAATGCACCTGATACAACCTGAAGTGTTGTTGAATCCGTATTAAAGAATCAAATGAAAAATAATATATCTGTTAGTGTTCAAAAATATTTTTTTGCCTATGCTAATGTTGCTATCAGTGATGGTTAGTTTTATGTGTCAACTTGGGCTAGTACCAGTTATTTAACCAAACGCTGGTCTAGATGTTGCGGTGAAGGTATTTTGCAGTTATAATTAACATCTAAAATCAGTTGACTTAAAGTAAAGGAGACTATCCTAGATAAAGTTTGTCGGCCTCATTTAATCAATTGAAGGCATAAAGAGAAAAAAACTAAGGCTTCCCAGGGAAGAAGTTTTGCCCCAAGATGGCAACATCAACTCCTGCCTGAGTTTGCAGCCTGCAGCTGGTCCTACAAATTTCCAGCTTTCCAGCCTCCATATTTGCACTAGCCAGTTACTTAAAATAAATCTCTCCATCTTATGAAGGCATATACTCTTGATTCTGTTTCTCTGGGGAACTCTGACTGATTCATTACCTTTTGCTAAAAAAATAATAATAATAATTCAGGGTGTCAAGACACAACCCAGGCCTGACCATGCTGCCTTCCTTTTTTTTTTTTTTTTGAGACGGAGTCTCGCTCTGTGCCCAGGCTGGAGTGGAGTGGCACAAATCTCTGCTCACTGAAACCTCCGCCTCCCAGGTTCAAGTGATTCTCCTGCCTCAGCCTCCCAAGAAGCTGGGACTACAGTCGCATGCCACCACGCACAGCTAATTTTTGTATTTTCAGTAGACATGGGGGTTTCACCATGTTGGCCAGGATGGTCTCGATCTCTTGACCTCGTGATCCGCCCGCCAGGCCCTCCCGAAGTGCTGAGATTACAGACGCAAGACAGCCCGCCCGGCCCGCATGCTGCTTTTTCTTGCGAAAGGGAACCAGCTCGGTCTGCTCCATCCCTCAGAACTGCTGATCAGCCAAGTAGAGCTCTGCAGTGCTCACACATGACTCAAGGTGGCATTCATGCTCTAGTCAAAAGATCCAGGCTTCCGAGGTGCCGGCCACGCCTGCAGACTTTTTCCCTCAGATTTCAGGACAGCCCAGTGACTCAGCAATGGGAAAGAGAAAGCATAAAATTTGGACCGTGTATACTGCAAACATGCCCAGTGTACACAAGTTTGCCATCACCATCAACAGGCAAATGCCCTATGGGGATGAATGCTTTCGTGGGAGTCCTATTTCTTTGGTAGGATTTAACTGACTCTAAGCAAATAATCACTTGGACAATCCTACAAAATCCCCCACCGAATAGAAACATGTTGACTCGCCATGTTGTCTTGTTTCTGCTTGCCACAAAAGCTAGGCCGCCTACTCATTGGTCGAGATTTTCTTACTTTTCAAGTTTTCAGGGTTGTCTTGGAAATGTAAGCCCCTAGAGCCCGAGGGTGCAGCATGCATGCCTGCATGTTTGTGCACACAGGAGCATGACTCACGCTGACCCCAGGATGTCAACTGCCCGCAGTCCTGGGGAGACAGACTCTGCCTGGGCCTGCTCTGCAAACCCCTCAGTTAATTCTGCTGGTGGTCAGGACCATACCCTGACATTAGGCCGGGTCCTTGACCACAGAGTGCAAAACATTTTAATGGTACAGGCTTGTTTAATCCCTGTAATATTTTGCCAGATGAGTTTGAGATGTTTTACTTTTTTAATTTCTGCTTTGCACATGGGGAAACAGGACCAGGTACGCTGAAGGTAAGGCAGTGATATAGAATTAGAACCAAGGACTCTTACCTTCAGTTAAAGGTGCTGACCTCTCTAAATCTCTCCCACAAAAGTCTTCCCTCTTCCCTGCCACCACTGACCTTTTCCTTATACACATGGTATTTGTTGGTTTCTTTTTTAGAGTGTACGCATTTACATGAGTACACAGATCAATGTCTGTGTTCCTACAGTTTTAAACCATGTGCCAATGGTGTAGTGTTACTGCCATGACCCAAAATTAAAAGCATCACCTATCTTTTACATTAGAATCTGACTTTTAGAATATACACACGGTCTCCCTCTTAAACATACATAATTCACAATAGCAGGTGAAAAGCCCTGAGAAATCCTATCCAAAATAAAAAAAAAAAGTAATTCTATTTAATCACATAATTTCCTAATTTACCTGAACAGCGATCACCTTTTTGCACAGTACTCTTTAACATCAGTAACATTCCCTGTAGCACCCTTTTGGAAATGTTGAATAAAATTAGAATTTCTTTATAGCACAAGGTTGAGTGTGTAGACAAGTGATCACCCCTTCCCTCCAATAGTCTGTCTTTCTGTGCAGAGGAATTTCAGAGTTTACAGAATTAGTCCTAGAGTTAGTCGGATTTTTGTGGCTTCCCAAAGTATCCTAATGCTTGACAAAAGCCAAATCCCATAGCAGTTTTCTAATCCTGAAATTAAGGAGCAGAGATCAGATTAAATAGATTACATAGTACTCTCTTCTACTCTGGATGGGCCCTTTCCTTCCCTTCCTAAGCATACAGGCATCTTCCAAGGTCACTTTGAACCACCCTCCAGCTGTTCCAGCCTTGGCATCAACAGGTGCCTCCCGCTCCTAGTCCTTTGGAAATGTCCTTCAGCCATTTTCAGTCCATTAATTCTTGACAGGTGACTTGAATACTGGGATATTCCTAAAAATCCACTCCATTTATTTTTTTATTTTAAATTCTAGGGTACATTTTCAGGATATGCAGGTTTGTTACATAGGTAAACAAGTGCCATGGTGGTTTGTTGCACCTGTCAACCCATCACCTGGATATTAAGCCCAGCATGCATTCGCTATTTTTCCTAACAGCTCTCTCTACCCTCGTCCAACCTCCTGACAGGTCCCAGTGTGTGTTGTTCCACTCCCTATGTCCATGTGTTCTCACTGTTCAGCTCCCACTTATGGATGAGAACATGCAGTGTTTGGTTTTCTGTTCCTGCTTTAGTTTGCTGAGGATAATGCCTTCCAGCTCCATCCATGTCCCTGCAAGGATGTGATCTTGCTTCTTTTCATGACTGCATGGTATTCCATGGTGTACATGTACCACATTTTCTTTATCCAGTCTATCCTTGATGAGCATTTGGGTTGATTCCATGTCTGTACTATTGTGACTAGTGCTGCAGTGAACATATGCGTGCATGTATCTTTGTAACAGAATGATTTGTATTCCTTTGGGTATATGCCCAGTAATGGGATTGCTGGGTCAAATGGTATTTCTGGTTCTAGATCTTTGAGGAATCACCACACTGTCTTCCACAATGGTTGAACTAATTTACATTCCCACCAACAGTGTAAAAGCATTCCTATTTCTCTGCAACCTCACCAGCATTTGTTGTTTCTTGACTTTTTAATAATTGCCATTCTGAGTGGGATGAGATGGTATCTCATTGTGGTTTTGATTTGCATTTCTCTAATAATCTGTGACATTGAACTTTAAAAAAAAAAATCTATCCCCAAATGAAAGCGAATCTATCCCCAAATGAAAGCAATGACTTTTCTCTACGATGATAAAAGCCCTCATTCTCATGGAGGCACACAGCCTTCATCCCTTTTATTTCTCTAAGAGGGTGGGTAGCTTTGTACCCACTAAAGTTTCTCACACTACCCCTGGTGGTCTTTCATACCCATAGGAACTAGGAAGAAGCATGGACTTCGTTTGAAGTGTTTTAAGGGTCAGAGACCTTGTAACAATGGCCTTACATGACCAGGAATTTGTTGTGGTTGAATATAGCTGTATGTTAGTTTCAAACTCTGGATCGTCTCAGAAAACCATTGACTTAGAAGGAATAAAACTACTAGGCAATGGTGGTCATCCCATGCTGAGTAATTTCCTCTGTTTTCTTTGTGAACTTTAGGACCATTGATAAGCCCTGTCTTCAGTTTGTGGCCCTTGTAAACTTTTTTTATCAGGATAATAATCTTAGTTTTCTTTAAATGAATATAAGAGCTAAGCCTAAAAGGGCAAGGAGACCTCACAGAATCAGCCTGTTTTCTGTTAGAAAGGTGATTTCTACTGATCAAATTCATTCTCTTTAGAACCAACCAACTCTCCCAAAATCCCAGAAAACAAACCAAAGCCATGCAATTTACAGGACCAGTAACATCTACATCTAGAAACAATCCTACTCAAATGTTTCTTCCTTCCTAAAACTCAGGATTCAAAATACATGAAAGAGACTCCTTAATGAGGATTTTAAGGAGATGGAATCCAGCTAACTTGGATGATTTGAGTTCTGTCTAGCTAAGAGAGGAAGAAAGAAATTCATCTCTTAAGACTTGGTCCATGTCTGCTTCCTCCAGGAAGCCCTCCCTGATTACCACCCCATACAGCCTAGCTTGAGCAAGGGGCACTCTTCTCTGAACCCTTAGCCCCAGGGACAGAGCTCCATGTGCCCTGGGAATATAGCACAAAGGGTTATGATGAACTGCTCCTTGGTACAAGGCCTGATGCCCATTCACCTTTGTAAGCCAAGCACCTTTGTCGGCTAAGCACTAAACTAAACTGGGCCCTCCCAGGCCGAAGATTCTGGGGGTTCAAGCATGAGTGATAGTAAACGCTGCCTGTAGAGTTTAGCTTATAGCCCTCCCCACTAACCCTGGATCTGATGGTTAACATGGCTTCATCTCCACCTGTCAGTTTGTCAAGAGCTGCTCACTGTAACTCTAGGAAGATGACCATGAGAACTGAGTATGCTTTGCCTCCATCATTCTTACAACAGTTCATTTGGAAAGCCTTTGGTTGGGCCACATGGACTCTCAGGCATCTTCCAGATAGAAAATCAACTGCCCTTATTGTAGTCTTCATGGTTATTTTACTATACTAGCTATGGATTGCATGTTATTTGCCAGACCCTGTGCTTAGACCTTTACATATTTAATTTCACTCAACTCTAATCTCTTAATGCAGGTTTTCCTATTCCAATTTTACAGATGAGAAAACTGAGGCTTTGAGAGACTAGTATCTATTCAATATCACACAGCAGCCAGAACTAGAAACCACTCAGGCAAAAGTTTATCTATTTAATTTTACTTAACTCTAACCTCTTAAGGTAGATTTTCCTATTCCAATTTTACTGATCAGAAAACTGAGACTTTGAGAGGTTTAGTACCTATTCAATATCATACAGCAGCCAGAACTAGAAAACACTCATGCAAAAGTTCATCTGTCTTCTGTTACCAAACTCCACTGCTATCACAGAAGATATATTAAAATGTGAAATTGAAATATAAAAGGAAGAGGTGAAGAAGAGAGAGGAGAAGGGAGAAAGCTGGAAAGAAAAAAGAGAGAGAATGATATGGTTTCTCTGTGTCCCCAACCAAATCTCATCTTGAATTCCCACATGTTATGGAAGGGACCCGGTGGGAGGTAATTGAGTCATCAGGGGCGATCTTACCCATGCTATTCTGGTGATAGTGAATAAATCTCACAAGATTTGATGGTTTTTATAAAGGGAACTTTCCCTGCACAAGCTCTCTTCTCCTGCCTGCTGCCATGTGCCTTTCACCTTTCACCATGATTGTGAGTCTTCCCCAGCCACGTGGAATTGTGTGAGTGCATTTAACTTCTTTCTTTTGTAAATTGCCCAGTCTCGGGTATGTCTTTATCAGCAGTGTGAAAATGGACTAATACAGGGAGGAAGAGAAGAATAAACTGAATAATTTTAAAAAATTAATTCCTTTGAACGAAATTAAGGAGGACAAAACTTTTAATTTGAGTGATGCTGGTAGAAGAGATTTTGCAGGTTACGTCTTACTATAAAAGACAAAATATTTATCTTAAAAATAAGTAACTTCCTGCATTAATTAATCTGTTTCTGTGTAGCAAATGATCCCAGCACTTAGACATTTAAAACAACCAATATATACGCTCTCAGTTTCTGGGGGTCAATAATTCAGGAACCACTTAGTTGGATGGTTTTGGCCCAGGGTTTCTCATGAGGCTGTGTCAAGCTGTCAGCCAGGGCTGCAGTCATCTGGAGGCTCTCTGGGAGCTGAACGATCTGCTTCCAAATTCACTCCCATGGCTGTTTTCAGGAGGCTTTCGTTCTTGCTACATGGGACTGTCATAGGTTGGCTTGTGACTTAGCAGATGGCTTCCCACAGAGTGAATAATTCAAGAGAGTATGACCATGACAGAAGTCACAACGACTTTTATAACTTCATGTTGGAAGTGATATGCCATCACTTCTGCCATGTTCTCTATGGTGAGGAAAAGACAGCACAGGATGTAAATACGAGGCAGAGTCCATTGCAGATCATCTTGCAGGTTAGCGTCTACACTCCAAGGAAGAACCTCCCAGAAAAGTGCATCACCTCTGAATCTGGGGCCTACTGCTGAGCATCCAGCTGATAAAGTTCAACTGTTCAGTAGGCAAGAGCCACAAATATGGTCATGTCCGTGCCACTTTCAGACAGAAGGCAGATGTTTAGCATCCTCCACCAAAAGGAGAGAATCAAACAGGTCATTTGCATACAGAGATGGAGGCAAGAGAATCTCAGACAGACGTCAGTACAGGGTGTAGAGGAATGAGTGGAGACCACTTTATCGGAGGCCACTCACTTCAGGAGAGATGATTGTATGCATCTCTTTTCTACTCCATCTTCAGTCGACTTGAAATCAGCCAGGGAGGAGTATTTCATCATACAAACCAGCCAATGCTACAAACCAGCACTTTTTTTTGTTGTTTTTAGGAGAGTAGTTTGTTAAACACTTGCCAGGACACCAGTGAGAGAAACTCATTTTCATCTTTTTTTCTTTCTTTCTTTTTCTTTTTTCTTTTGATGGAGTCTCACTCTATCACCCAGACTGGAGTGCGGTGGCACGATTTTGGCTCACTGCAACCTCCATCTCCCAGGTTCAAGCAGTTCTCCTGCCTCAGCCTCCTGAGTAGCTGAGGTTACAGGTGTCTAGCATCATGGCCTACTAGATTTTGTATTTTTAATAGAGATGGGGTTCACTATGTTGAACAGACTGGTCTTGAACTCCTGAGCTCAGGTGATCCACCTACCTCGGTCTCGCAAAGTGCTAGGAATACAGGTGTGAGCCACCACACTCCCTCCCCCATTTTCATCTTGATCAGGACCCACCAAAGCTCACACAGTCATAGATAAAGGTCTGAGTTTCATCCCAACCAACTGTAGGTCTTGGTAACAACAGGATAATCGCCTGACTGCAACAGCCTACATTAAACAGATTAGTTCCCTCATATTGCATTGGTGACCACCAATGCTGTCTTCTTACATACATAAGTCAAACTTTGCAAGGAGTACATTCATTTTTCCACAACTATTTTTAAGTTGTAGTTTTATCTTATCATTGAGTCATTGAAACTCACATGACCAAGGAAAGTTTACAGTTTATGGCAAATACATGGAAAGAATGACAATGTTTCCAACTTTGATCCCTTGCCAGCACTGCATAGTTACTGAATAAATAAATATTTCAAATTGCACTGGATTCCAATCTTGAGGGAAGTTAGGGTTTTTAGTTTGTTTGTAAAGATGTAAGATAGCAACATCTCTTAATTTATTAAGTCTAACTTTCAAAAAGAGTCATAACATGGAATAAACCCAGATGCCCTTCCACACTGGATCAGCTAAATAAAATATGGTACATATGCACCGTGGAATACTATGCAGTCATTAAAAAGAATGAGATCATGTTCTTTGCAACAATGTGGATCAGCTAGAGGCCATTCTTCTAAATGAGGTAACATGCTCTCACTTACAAGTGGGAGCTAAACATCAAGTACATATGGACATAAAGATAGGAAAAATAGTCACTGGAGAATATAAGAGGGGGAGGGAGGGAGACGGACAGTAGCTGAAAAGCTACCTATTGAGTACTACGCTCAACACCTGGGATATGGACTCATTAATATTCTAAACCTCAGCACCATGCAATATATCTTTGTAACAAATCTGCACATGTACTCCCTGAACCTATAGTAAAAATGGAATTACCAAAACAAAACAAAAAACCATCACAAAGAACCTGTCAATTCAATTCAACTGACAAACACTGATTGGTTACCAACTGTTGGACAACCCCTTGGGGTAGGTACATTCTAACAAGACATAGTCCCTGTCCTTCGGTAGCTTAATCAGAGTCAAGGGCATTCAAAGATGTAGGTGCTGCTCTTAAAAAAAAGTGTGTTAAATTAAGTTCAGGCTAAAGCTGCCTCCCTGTGTATTTTAAGCTCAGTCTAAAGGTTTCTTAGTATATAGCGAACTGTAAGCTCACTGGCTGTATAAATACACTGTAACCTACTCTTGTACCAATCACCCAGTTTTGGCCAATCACAGACAGCCAACTATCCTAACCATGTTCAAACAGAGCAAACACTGAGCTGTTGCCAATGCAGCTATTCTGTGCCTCCCTTTCATTTTCTGAAAGTCATTTCTCTTTTTCTGTCCACAAGCCCTCTCCAACCACGCAACAGCGCTGGAGCGTCTCTGAACCTGTTCTAGTTTGGGCAGTTGCCTGAGTCGTAAATCATTATTTGCTCAGTTAAACGCAGTTAAATTTAATTTGTCTAAATTTTTTTCTTTGAACACATACTTGTGCCAATATTTCCCTAAGTAAACAGCCACAAGTTGTTTAGCCCAGTCATTAAGAGGAGTACAATTTCAATATCAGAATCCCAGTTCAAGACCCAGTTCCACCATATAATAACTGCATGACCAGTGTCAAATTATTTAACCTCTTTAAGTTTTAGTTTCCTCATCCACAAAACGGAATAATCATAGTCCCTGTCTCTAAGCTTATCATGAGGATTAAATGAGATAATGCATCCAAAATACTTTGTGCTATATCTAACAGAAAGTAAACTCTCAATTAAAAAGAGCATTTACTATTCATCTCCCCGCCAACCCCTGCTCAGGATTGTAAAAAGCACAGCCACTTTCTCAACTTTAACTACATCTCTAGTCTCTACTGTAAAGTTATTTCCCAACTCGTACATTCCAGAAAAGGAGGTCATTTCATTCTTCACCAGCCCCCAAATATCCATTGTAATCATAGACATCAGCCAAAAGAGAAAAACCTACTACAAATGAAGTGTTAAAAGGGTGAAATCAAGCTCGATCCCAGATACCGTGAAAGGGGCTGGAGGAGAGTGGTACACTTTCATGGTATGTCCCCTTACACACGTCCTTATGTTACTGTTGTTTACTCTCCAAGAAGTCATGTCCTTTGACTACTGCAAGTCTCTGAACCTCCCTGGGAGGAGCACACAGCTCTGTACACCTGTGAAGTTCCTGCCTCGTCGATCACCCAGCAGCCATTCTCCGAGGACATTGCAGAGACATTCTGGGAGTCACCATCTATGAAGGTCAAGGGCCTAAGCTCAGGGATCCCCAGGATACAGTGAGTAGCCTTTGCTTTCATTGCCTCTCACTGCCCATGGAACACGCCTGGTGCTCTCTTAATGCCCCAGGGAGAGTCACATGTTTTCTCCTGGCTGCTTTCTCTTAGTAGAAAAAGTCCTGCACCTCCCTTCTTTAAGGGATGGGGCACTAGTAGATCACCTGGAGATTCACAGCTGCTTCTACCAGCAGCAGCAGCCCTCGGACAGCTCTAGTGCCAGGATTCCCAGACTTGTGGCTCATCACACTGCTTCACCCTCACAACACCAGTGCTGTCTGATAAGTTTATTAGAATATGACGCTGGTGTAGAAAAGATCCTGGTTCATTTTCTTAACCATGTTATATGTTCAAATACGTTTCAAGATGGGTAGAATAGTTTGAAATGAACCAAACCAACAAGACTTTTTAAAGAAGTTAAAGGGTACAAGATCAAAGAATCACAACTAATTGATAAAGAATTTTTTTAAAAAAAAACCTCCATAATAGTTCACCATTGATAAAGTTCTTGCTACATTCCAGGCAGCTCACTAAGTGACTTACATAGAGTTTTTCATCAAATCCTCTCAAAAAAAAAAAAAAAACTCTTTAAGAGAAGACAATATTATCCCCAATTCAGACTGAGAAGACACCAGGGCTTAGTGACATTAAGCAAGTTGTACAAGGTCATGAGATAAGTTTTCAGTGCCTCCTCATTTCTAAAAACTTATATTTAGAGAGTATTAAAAGCCCTGGAGAGGAAGAGAGAGAACATAATTTCAACGTTTCTTGGGTTGCATTTGTAATGGGTCAGGGTAGGGACTGGTTGAATGAGTAAGATCGTCAATGCCTTTAGGTGTTTGCTGGTTGAGCCATGTTCCCTGGCAAACAACTATTCCCAAAGCATGGACTGACGTCATCACCCAATTCTAAAAGTAAATATATGGTCTAAGTGGTTTAACAGTGGTTCCTAGACTCACTTCAGGCTGGGACAATCTTCTGCTAGAACAGAGGAGGGCTAGGAGTTCTAAACAGAACAGAAAAACTCAGTAACCTTCCCTTCTTAAGCCCACATGGGTTTGTTTTCCTATTTGAGGCATAGATACAGTTAATTCCTAGCAGTCAGAGCCCTCAGAGTGCTGCTTCCAAATGAGAGAGTCATATTTTTATTATGTTATATTCACAGACGCCCATCAAGCTCTACATTTCTGTTCATCTGCTGAAGATTACTTACTGGGTTTAAGATTATCCTTTAGTTTATGTACATTCTAATGCAAATTAAAATGGTGATGAAGAACAAGCGTCACAGAAAAGAATCTGCCTTCTTTAACCTCAGAAAGTAGATACACCATTGAAAGAGATTCCACAGTTAACAAACTTTACAATTAAAAAAAAATATCCTAAATGTCACTTGGAAACACAGCATGTGAACTCACTGACTGATGAGAAGCAGCTTGTAGAGGCTCAGCTTTGACAGCAAGGAGGTCAGCTTTCTGGTCCTAGCTGTGCCATCAACTAGGAGGGTAGCTTTAGAAAATCTAATCCACTCAAGAAACAATAGATGCTGTCAAGGTGGCAGAGAAATAGGAGCACTTCTACACTGTTGGTGGGAATGCAAATTAGTTCAACCATGTGGAAGACAGTGTAGCAATGCCTCAAAGACCTAGAACCCGAAATACCGTTTGACCCAGCAATCCCATTACTGGGTATATACCCAGAGGAATAGAAATCATTCTATTACAAAGATACATGCATGTGTATGTTCACTGAAGCACTAGTCACAATAGCAAAGACATGGAATCAACCCAAATATCCATCAATGATTGACTGGATAAAGAAAATGTGGTATGTATACACCATGGAATACTATGCAGCCATCAAAAGAAACAAGATCATGTCCTTTGCCGGGACATAGGTGGAGTTGGAAGCCATTATCTTCAGCAAAGTAACACAGGAACAGAAAACCAAACACCACATGTTCTCACTCATAAGTGGGAGCTGAATAATGAGATCACATGGACATAGGGAAGAGAACAATATATACTGGGGCCTGCAGCGGGTGGGATGGGGGGAGCGAGAGCATTAGGAAACATAGCTAAGACATGCTAGGCTAAATACCTAGGGGATGGGTTGATAGGTGCAGCACATTTACCTATGCAACAAACCTGCACATCCTGCACATATACCCCAGAACTTAAAATAAAAATTTTAAAAAAAATTTTTTTAATTTTTTATAAAAGAAAAGCTAATCCATGCCCTAACCTTCTTGTAGAGAGGAGCAGAGTCACATGAAACATGTTTGATAAATGTTGCATTTTGCTTTCATTATTATACTGTTAATCATGTTTGAAATATCATAATTTTTCACGGTATCAAGTGTACTAGTAGCTCTCTCCCAGCTGATGACTTCACTTTGCATTTCTCTAAATAGAAACACTCAGCCAAGAACTATCTCATCTTTTCAGCTGTCTCCCACCTGGTCTCCCTAATTCTGCCCTTGTTGCCTTGGGCCCTTTCTCTGACCAATAACTAGAATCAGACTTTCAAGTCCTAAATCAGGTCATATTGCTCTTCTACCAGAATCCACCAGTGGCTCCCCTTCATTCTTGTTGTAAAATCTAAACTCTTTCTCTTGACCTATGAGGGTCACAAAGATCTGATCTCAGCTCTGACCCCTTCTCCTCCTGTTCTCTTTCTCTTACTCTCTGCACTCCAATCCTGCTGACCTTGGACACACAAAATTTGGGGCTTACAGTCTTCTAAATTTAGATTCTAAATCTTCGCATGGGTGGCTACTTCGCATAGGTGACTACTAACTCATGAGTAGTTACCATCTATCTAAAACTGACCTCCCATTTCTACTGCGTACTACCCTGGTTTACTCTGAAACTATATGATTTCTTCGTTTGTTTACTTTTTATTGTAGCTCTCACAACTCCCAAGTGTCTACAATAATGATATGTTGTAGGTATTCAGTAAACGTTTATTGAAACAAATGGAGAGACGGATGGATTCAGTTCCAAAGCCTAGAGGGGTGTGTGTGTGTGTGTGTGTGTGTGTGTGTGTATGTGTGTGTGTGTGTGTGTGTGTGTATTCATGTGTTTACTATTTACTATTCTGGAAGATTGACACTTTGCTCTATGACACTAGAGCAGCTAATTGATCATTTGATGCTGTGTTTCTCAGCAGTGACCTCAAACGGGTTACTGACTGACCACCTGCATAAGAAATTATCATTGCTTCCCTTGTGGGATTCAGTATCAGAAACAATGGGAATTAAGGAGTATCTGTGATAGAGACAAGGAAAGCCAGAGATCAAAGAACCTTTGTCTAAATAAAATAACTGAGGACTCAAGCTAGTGCAATGCAGGAATGAGCAAAGGAGCCCTGAATCTAGATGAGAAAAATCACAGTCTCTGTTGGAGAAGAAATTTCTTCATTTTCCACCATGTTCCAAATTATGAATGCCTTATCTCTTCTCTTCTGCCCACTCTAGCCCTGCTCCTCCTTATCTATGTCCTAGCTTAGTCAATGTTCTCATCATTCACCCACCCATCCACGTCTATAACCTTGGTGTCTGCCACAATTTCTTCCTCAGGTTCATGAATGTTCCTTATATTCAATCGATCAGCAAGTCAGATCCGTGTGCTGTTACCTTCTCCTTGCCAACCACCACATTACTTCACAAAGAATCTTTCTAAGTAGTAAATCTGATTATATAACCTCCATACTTAAGACTTTTTGAAAGGATAAAGTCCAAATTCTGTAACACGGTTTCTAAGGGGCTCCTGCCCATCTTTCTGGCTTCAGTATCTGCTTCACTCTTACCCCTACCACCGTGAGCCACAAATACAGTCACTCTCCTTAATATCTCTCTATCTCTCACACATTCTCATTGTAACATTCTGTTTTTGTTTTGGAGGGTTGGCTTTGTTTTTGTTTTGGAGATGGGGTCTCACTGTGTTGCCCAGGCTAGTCTCAAACTCCTGACCTCAAGTGATCCTCCCACCTCAGCCTCCTGAGTTGCAAGGATTACAGGCATGAGCTGCCACATCCACTCTCAAACATTCTTGTTGCCTCGCCTTCCCTAATTCCTTGAAGCTCCCTAAAAACAACTTGGTCTTTCTAATCATTCCTTTGCATATCTTGTTTCCTCTACTCATTATACAGGACTAAGTTTAAGCATCTTTATGCTCAGAAAAAAAAAACTGCTATTTTCCCTGATGTATATAAGAAGACAGTTTTTGTTTGCATTTTTAAGATAAACCCTTTTTACATGCTATTTTAATTATTTGTTTGCATGTCTGTTTTCCTAGCTACATTGAGTGTTTCTTGAGGGCAAGGATTATATTTTATGCTCATTTCTCCCAGAACCTAGTCAGTACCAATAAATGTTTATTGAATGATAGAGACAAAGGTAAGATAAAAATGTATTATTGATTTATGTCTTTCTTTGGCTGCTGGAGACAAGCAATTGCCGTCCTTCTTGCATAGATAACATTAGCATAAGGCTCTTTTCCTTTTCTATACATATATCTTGGCCACCAAATTAAACGGGTTTTCATTAGAATGAATCGCAGCCAACACACTACTATATATTTAACATTCAGGATGTTGTGGTACATAAGCGTCTTAGAAGTGAGTTAGAATCTTCAAATAAAAGAATTTAAGTGTAAGAGCCACAGCACAGAGGATTTAGATGGGTTTCCTGATCTGCATAAGAATTACAGACATGGGATTCTTTAACATTAGCACAATCCAGAAATCCATGGAAATGTGGACTTTTCTTTCTTTTATGATGAAGGCTTAGGGCATCCTCTCCTACAAGTGTCTGCAGATTATGAAGCTGAAGGGTCGAGAGGGTCGTTATTCTCCCTTCTCCATTCTCCCTTCTACTTGCCCTGCAGCCTGTCCCCTCTTGCTGATCTCCTGTGCTGACTCAGCCAATCTGCTCAAGTTTATCCAAGAATCAACCTGCACCAAGGCTCCACTGTGTGAATCTTGTACAAACATAGTTACCCCCAAGTTAGAGACTATTGAAATGGGAGAAGTTTCCTTATCCCACTTGCAGGGCATGAAACAGGGGTGTGGCTCACTTCTTCAGTGCCCCAGTGCCCCACTGCCTGCTCAAACCCCTAGTGGGGAGCACAAAGATGGGTAGGTCATGGGGAGAGTTTTTAGGCTCCAACCTCACAGCAGCACCTAGGGTTGAGTGTTTACAGCTCCCAAAGTCCCAGTGGGCATGTGTTACAGTGTGCACTTTCAGCTTTGCCATCTGCAGGGGGATTGTGTTAATCAGCTCAATTAGACCTTCTGTCTTATCACAAGGACAGAGGGCTTTCTGTATCCTGGCTTCTTGCCCTAGTGTACAGGAAAAGTCACAAGTGGGCTTGGAGAATGAGTGCAAGGTTTTATTGAGTGGTAGAAGTAGCTCTCAGTAAGATAGATGGGGAGATAAAAGGGGGAATGGAGTGGGAAGGTGGTCTTCTCCTGGTGTAGATCCACCCAGCAGCCAGACTCTCCTCTGACCACCCCTGGCCGAATTCCCCTTGGCATCCATATTATTCCACCATCGATGGCTTGCTGGTATCTGCTGGTATCTGTCAGTGTGTTCTGGACATTGTGCTTCTCTCAATGTCCAGCCACTTGTGTCCAATGCTATGGTTTTCAATGTTTATAGACACAGGATGGGGACCGTGGTGGGTCACAGTGATCTTGGAAAATGCAATATTTGGGTTTGAAAACAGGAGTGCCTATTCTCACTTAGGTCCGTGGGCTTAGGTCCGAGGGTGGAGCCCTTACCAGGGACCCCATCCTTCTCTACCCAACACTTTCCTGCCCTCTTCTTGTACCATTATAATTCAAAATCTTAGGGTCTAGAGCCATGCTGATAACCATGCAGAGGTTATGACAAAGGTAGATTTGCCCTCTAGTCTGCTCCTCAGCTATGCTGGCCATTTCTGATCTAAACAGTGAAACTAGGAAAATATGAGGTGAAAGAAAAGGGAATACAACCCTTGTGTGAGTTCAAAAATGCCCAAATGCAGGTGATCTGGAGTAGATGTCTACTCTGCAAAACAGCCACTCGTGATAACTTGTGGTTATTTTCTTGCTTCCACTTAATCTGCAAACCTCAAACAATAGTCCTTGGAAGCACACATGGCTCCAACACTTCTTCAGTTGTGATTCCTAAATAGAAAACATTATTCTAGCAGAAACAAATGTTACGGAACTGCAAAAAGGAAATTCAAGTACAGCCAATGTCTCAAAGAGTGTTTTAAAAATGAAGGAAAAAGAAGCTTTCAAATACACCACTACTTCTCAACAGCACAATTGTTCCTTCAATGTTGAAAACACTCTCTCTAGTATCAGGAAATAAAAAATCTTCATGCTAAGTCAAAAAAATAGATGCAGAACTGGGTAGAAAATGTATCCCATTTTCCCCACCTCCACCCCTCACCACTTTTCCAGGAGAAATTCTAAAGTTACGCCCCTTCTCAATCAGAGATCCTGCAGGGACTTAAGCCCTCAGATCCTAGGGCGTCTATGGTATTAGCTTCTCTTATTTGCATCAAAAATGCTCCTACCTCTGTATTATCTATGGGAGAATTGAGAAAATAGTTATTCAAAGCATTTTCTGTAGGGCTTAATTCTCTCAAGGAATACAGGTTTAAAAAGTTTGTATGTAGGAGACTAGATTTTGTTTCTTAACAAGCAGAGCTGAACATCCAAGCGAATATTGCCTCTTATAAAGTAAATATCTTCCTCTGATTCTCATATCTCAAAACGGCTTCGGAACTACTTTTTAAGAATGAACTCCGTGGTCCATTGCAACCTTTCTTTGACTTTCTTCAGCACTGGTGAAGTTTCATCTTTTATATAAATTGCATTGAACTAAACATACATGCAGTGAAATGTACAAGCCTTAAGTATCCAGCTCAAGAAACTTTTACAATGGCAAGACATTCACTCAACTACCTTGTAAAACCTCCTTCATTTTTTTTTTTTTCTATTTTATTTTTTTGAAGAGATAGGGTCTCACTGTGTTGCCCCAGGGTGATCTTGAACTACTGGACTCAAGTGATCCTCCCACCTTGGCCTCCCAAAGTGCTGGGATTATAAGCATGAGCCACTGCACCCAGCCTCCATCATTTTTTTTTCCAGTCATAGCATTCCTCGTAAAGAAAACCACAATTCTGACTTCTATTACTATAAATTAGTTTCCCTGTTTAGCTACTTTTTATTAATGAAATTTTTTTTTTTCTTGCTCTATTGCTCAGGATTTCATTTAAATCTGTGAAATGCTTATGCAAACTAAAGTGATTTATTTCCTATTATGTGATCACTTTTAGAATAGGTATGATATAATATTGAAAAAAATATATGTTTTGTGGATATGGGGTGGTAGGTTCTGTAAATATTTATTAAGTTTGCTTGTTCCAGGTCTGAGTTCAAATCTG